>JAOVVB010122941.1:0-12465 GCA_028570985.1 Heterobranchus longifilis | reverse complement strand
GTTTCCTGGTTACTTTCATGTTTGTCATGTTGTTTATTTTTCGTGGTTGAAGACACTGTGAAAACCTTTTTAAATGTCAATAATTAATCCATGGAGTTTTACGAGTGTCTCCAGTATGTGATGTAGCAGATACATATGGTATTTAGATAAATAATTATGTTATGAATATCAAAATATGTAGCGATAATTCATAACTCGAAATTATGGATTACAAACACATGAATTGATATTGGAGTGAAAAGTAACGGTGAAGATCCTCTTCGGCTATTTAAGAAAAGTGAGTTTATTTATTTATACCAGGGGCACCACCCACCTCTAGCCTAAAAATAATTATTCATTAATGGCTTGTTTTTATCTGGTCTCATATTTAAAGCCATGAATTCTGCGTTTACAGTGATTAATGACTCTTCAGATGAAATATCACCACAGACAAAGGAAACTTAGGATATATGAATATATTTATTACTGAAAAGGGAATAAACTACAAGTCAGAACTGTCGTATGTCAAATCACACAAATGAAAAGAGTTATGCAAAGGTATAGTCAAACTGATCGGTTGAATGGGAAATTAAAACAAGTTAAAACAAAACTTGTCATTGCTCTTTTGGATGGAGAGAAACTATGGATGAGTTATAATGGCAGAAAATGCAGCACTTATTTACTGAAATTATTGATTATTATTATAAAATGCCGGCGATAATTTGGAGTAAATATGGGATTGTTTCAGTTCTTCTAAGACATCAGTTTCTGACCATTTAGTGTGATATGCTTACTTGGAGTTGACAGTGGTTCGGAAAGCTCAGTTCCCTCTGGGATGGGTCCGGATTTAACTGTGGTCAGCTCCGAAGTTTCCCGAACACGGACGACTGGTTGGTCGGCCGGTTTGGGCACGGAAAAGGCTCGACATCGCAGAAGGCCAGCCCCTGAGTTTTGTTCATCTCTCAGCTGTTCCGGGTTCGGTCCTGACTCTCAGGCACTTTATCACTGGTACAGTTCAGAAATTATGTGGCTTTTGAAGAAAGGCTTGGGTCGGATGTCGTTTATAATCGAAAAAGTGCACTCCGATGGCCGGTCAAAGTTTACTCATCGAGTTATAAATGATATTCACAAAAATTTGAAATATGGAGTTGCACTGACTTAAAGACTCAAAAATGTAAAAATTACAAGACGTGACGTAAAAAGCGGAGTTAGGATGAAAAATACAGATATTTTCACAGAGGAAAACTTTAGAGATTCCTGGTGAGATGGTGAGATGGAGCAGCCGTCAACCTGGAGAAGGAAATCTCCAACCTTCTGGAGCAGCGCCTTGGGTGCCACAACCATGAGCTCCGTTTTTTTGCTGTTGAGTTTGAGTAAGTTGGATGACATCCATATTTTTATTTCATGTAGGCAGTTGATAAGAGACTGTGGGGGGAGCTGAGTGGATGGTGAAGTGCTGAGATACAGTTGAGTGTCATCAGCGTAGCAGTGAAAGTTAAGACCATGGTGGCGGATGATCTGGCCGAGGGGGAGCATGTAGATGGTGAAGAGGAGGGGTCCAAGCACCGAGCCTTGAGGAACACCATGGTTGACTGGGGCCGGGGGGGAACTGGAGTCATTGATGGTGACAAACTGTTTCCTGTTGGAGAGATATGACTGGAACCAGGAGAGGGCTGTACTGGTGAGGCCGAGGTGGTTGGATAGGCGGTTGAGGAGAATAGAGTGGGAGACTGTGTCAAAGGCTGCTGAGAGGTCCAGGAGGATGAGTAAGCTGATGTGGCCAGAGTCAGCAGCGATGAGGAGATCATGGCAGTAAGACTTACTGTGCAAGAGGCCCTTGATCGGATCTTCCAAGATGAGGAAGCTGATAGTGATTTGGCGGAGGATGTGTCAGAGCAGGAAGACAACGTGGAGGAAAACTCTGATTACAGCCCCTCTGATGAAGATGACTCTGATCCCATTTTCACTTTCAATAAAATGTATTTAAATCATTATGGCTGTTATGTTTTCATGTCTTATGTAAAACAGGACATGATATTGTGTGAAAGTAGATGTTTTTCTCCAAAAACAAGTGTTGTAAAACCTAAAAAATACACTCTCCCTGCTCTCTGAAACATTTATTAAGGATTAATCATCCATTTATTAATGTCAGATAGGCTATGTATACATTCTAAATAGATCTGTAGTTCAAAATGTGGTATAGACACTTACTATGAGGGAATTCTTGGCCTGGGTCAAAATTGACCCGGACCATACTGTGAAGGCATGAAATCTGAAGGGTTAAGAAGAAATCCATGCAAGTCCAGGCAACACCTGACCTGACAAAAACCTGACCTATAAAAGGTTTCATTTCATGTGTTGTACAACAGGTTATGTCAAAATCATAATGATTTCTCATAAAGATTCACATTAGGAAAAGTGACCGTTTCCATTCACTTTTAAAACAACTATTTGCTCAAAATACACAGTCAAAAGTAACACAATAAGTTACTTACAAACAAAATAAATAACTTATAATACATTTGGGGTTGAAATCAAAAGCCCACATAAGATTTTAAACCAAAACAAGCTGTTTTAATGTACGTTTTACACATAGGCTCATAGGCTTAAATCAGCCATTTTTCTATGGGAGTTTTGCATGGTGCTAATTGCTATGCTAGTGTGAGCGATGCTAACAGCTCACACTATATAGCTATGCATTTAGACTGCAGTAGTGATACAATATAACAAGCTGGACTCACCACTGACTGCAGATGATTACAGACAAATCAGTAGGTAATGCAGCGCATTCAGCTCGTCACGCCACTGCACACGAGCCAGAGTGGAGTAGAAGCAAGAGGAAGTGACCTCACATAGCCCCGGTATTTATATTTTTTTCCCAGAGGTGGCTAATTTAATACCGGTTTTTAACTATGGGTTACACCTATCAATTACTCCCAATGCCCACTTCTGGATCCAAATGTGCAAAAACATCTACTTCATGACTAAAAATGACAATCTACAACTCATACAATATAAGACACTCCACAGAATTCATTACACAGGACAAAAAACTGTTTAAAATGGGATTCTCATCACAAATCTGTCCACATTGAACTCAAAATAGCCCGGATACCTACATTCACTCACTCTGTTTGTTTTTCCCGCATATCATTGTAACAAGCCGTGTCATATTCCTCAGCACTGATGAAACATCATCACTCGTCACTACTCAGGTAGCCTCATCTGCTAACGTCAATCCAGGACGCTCCGTGCAGGTCACCCAATCACCTCCATGCAGTCTCCGGCATCCCAGCAAACTATGCACACACTCATTCAGCCTGGAGTATGGCGCTTCAGTCCTGATGATCATCAGCGTCCCTCAATGCACAGACCACAACACGGCATGTTCAATCAGCGATTCAAACAACACACTCAGCATGTCCACATCAAGAGGATCCACCACGGCACTGTGCCACAGTCCTCTGATAATCATCCCTACACTGCTACAAAGTTATGTGTGTCTCATTCACCTGTCTTCTCATCGATTCAGTGATGTATAGTAATGTTCCAAGCACCAATGTTTTTCTTCTTCCTCAACGTCGTCTGCTGATGGGGAACAAATACCGTGAATTCCGTAATAGCGGCGAGCATTGTTTTACTTTTAGTGCAAAGTTTATCAGGCTGATTAACCAGGCATATTAGGCAGGTAGCATTCAATTCCCTCTGTTCCACATGGCATTGCTCATATTTAGCATTAAGCTTGTTGGGTCAATCATCTCCTGTTTGCCTCCATAAATTCACCTGCACATTATGCTGTTGTTTACTACACTTCCTGTGCATTTCAAACTAAAAGCGCTCAGCAGTTCTCTTCGTCGTAGGCTTCAGCGACATGTTGCTGTCCCATCCATTCATTTCATGATATGCATACAGTTCTCAGGGAATCGATTAGGCAGGCTGTCACGGTTCTTTCTGGTATCATCAGCAAGTCGAGTTGAGTTTATTTATTTAAAAAAGCAGCATGCGGCGCTCCGTCTTGTGCATTAAGTACTGCTAACACAAACCGGACATTTCCTACTGCTGCACCTTCACATTAAAAGCATTAACTGGCGAAACACGACTGGACCTTTATTATGAAGTAGTCACAAGTAATGCAATGCGTTTGTCAGCAAGCTTGACATCAACAACCTTTCAGCTAACTTGCATCTGCAAAAAAACAATGGCCATTTCCTGCATTCTGACAGCAGATCAGTTTTAAAATATTGCAGGGAGTAATGATCAGTCAGGAGCAGAAACAGACACCTAGTATCCTCATTGTGCTCAGTTTAAAAAGAAAAAAATCTCAACCCTCGCAGATTACATCTCCCATCAGATTGTGCAATATACGCATATCAATATGCAGAACAGTAATAAAGAAATTAGGAGTGTTGCATAATAATAATAATAATAATAATAATAATAATAAGTAGAAATACAAAATCAATCAAAGACAATCATGTTCTCTTCCGTAAAACAAAATACAAGTGCTTACATAAGCTTGCCAACCAATTTCAACCACTAAGATCATGACTTCATTTGTAGATAATCTGCATCTACTCAATGTAGCTCGCATCGCACTAAACTCTAAGCCTGCCCACTTCGATCATTCGATTTAAATCATCTAGTATCTGTACACCACTCAGTTATTCCGTTCACTGGGGAAATTCGCACAGTACAAGCTTCTAACTTTGTCACTGGGATTTTAAGTAAGCATTGCGACTGGTAAGCATCAAGTAGAGTGCAACAATCTATCGATCTGGTCAATGTTCAATTCCATGATCAACAATTTTTATCAACCTAAACAGAACATCGTTTAATATCTTCATCGCATCGCCATCGGTGTCTCATCATCATCATCATTATCGTCTTCATTCAATGCTGGAAGAGCTCAGGATGGTCAAATCATATTTTAGTTGGTTCTCGCAAGTCAGCGTCTCAAATTGCGTAAATGGGCATATGATTAGTGGCAGACTTCATGACATCAGCACATCGCATCATTGTCCAAAGGATCAAACATTGTATCAGTATGTCACCCGTGCGACTATAGGAAATAAATTAATGAATAATCTAGGTCTACAAAAACTGGACAATGACTATATTGGACTTCATCGATTAAGCATGGGAAGTCCCACAATTCTCAAATGCGCAGTTGGAACAGCATAACTTTGATGAGCAGCGCTTCTCTGACTAAAGTTCTCACAGATACGTCATCCATGGGTTTTTGGGGGCAGTCAGCCAGTGAGTTCTGTCATGCTACTGGTCTCCCTCCGAGTTCAGATTCAATCGCATCTTTAGAGATTCTGTTAGGTGATTTTTCTAGTCGCCCTGGTCATCATACATTTGTCTGACGGTTTACGTGTTCTCATACATTACATTATGTCTTACGTTACCTCATTCATTACATCATGGTCTAACGTGGCCTCGTACATTACATTGTGGTCTAACATGACCGGTTACATTACATCGTGCTGTAACGTGGCCTTGTACATTACACTGTGGTCTAATGAGACCTTACATTACATCATGGTCTAACGTGACCTTACATTACATCATAATTTAACGTGACCTCGTTCACTATTGATACGTGTATTACATTCATGGCATCAGCGTTCTCCAGGACGTTCTCTTAGTGCTGCTACCCCTCGGCCACCTAGGCATTCACCATTTTGAGCCGCTAGTCATCCTCTGCCTGCACCTCCACATTTGACCTGCGTCAGTACCATCTTTGTGAATCAAGAACCCTGAAGCCCAAATTCCTGGTAAGCTGTGCATGGTGGTGGTGTCTTCTTCCATGATCATCACTCATGCTGTCTGAAATAATGTTCACTGTGTCCTAGCAATATCTATATCATTATAATTTTACCATTATAAAATATGTGTTCACTCATTTCACCGGTCTATCGTGACCACTTTCACTGCTCTGGTCTACCGTGACCTTATTCACTGCATGTTCAAGATTACATAAAGATGACATCATTCATTGCACAGGTCTATTGTGACCTCATTCATTGCATGGTTTATTATGATATCAAGGCGACATCACTCATTTATGTTCTTTCTTTTAAACACGATGTATACTGTATATTCTGGTATTATTCTTATTTCCGTAAATGTTTTATACAGTGTGTGTTATTTAAACCTGTGACTATAATTCTACTCTGCGTGCGTCTATCGTGACCTCGTTCACCGCACTGGTCTATTGCGACACCATTCATTGCAAATATTTCAAGATGACATCAAGCCAACATCTCTCATCACATGGGTCTATCATGACCACATCCTCTGAAATGGTCTATCATGACCTCATTCACTGCATTGGTCTATTGTGACCTCATTTGCTGTATTATAGGGTTCAGCATGACCTCACGTAAAAATAAGAATGTTTTATTCTGTGTAACTTTCTCTGTCTATTTTGCTTAGAAATCACTGCTGCCCAGTAAGGTAAGGTCACCGTGTTTATATTCACGTAGTTCAATTTTATTCCACACTTTATGTTTCTGTTCTTTTGGGGGGAATCCTATCTATCACGGCATCGATACTCCCCCTTATCTACTACGTCACGATGGGGTCTAATCGCCAAAAGACTCTTCACATTTCTCATTATCATGCACTTTGTAATAAAAATCATTGTTCACTTTAATTCAAGTCTGTCCTGATTGAAATGAAGCTTATAGCATAAGTTCAGACAAGAAGACTATATAATTTCTCCCTCCCTCTCTCTCCCTCCCCCTTCTCCTGCTGCATCAGCTGATTAGGGTCGTGCACTCTTTAAGATACACCAATCCGATTGAGCCACAATCTCTCTACGGCCAATCACATTGTTACTGTCATATTTTAAACCATGTTCTTCTCTCCGTTGTCAGTTGTTGTTCAGTACGAACCGATGCAAACCTCCTCCACCCCATTCACCGCAGCCTCCATCACATCAGTGCCCAGTTGTTCACTTTAATTCGAGTCTGTCCTGATTGAAGTGTGGTTATGTGGATACACTGCAGGGGGGCTTGAAAATATTTTTATCTACAAAGAGGGGGAGAGGGGGGGCTTGCAAAAAAAGTTTGGGAACCACTGGTATAGCAAATGTAGACAGGTTTTTAATCCATGGAGCTTTGTGCATCACATGTGTGTACACTCTTGTGTCTGTTGAGTTTTAACCAGGTGGAGAACTGTTCTCCACAAGTACTGCATTTGTAAGGCTTCTCCCCAGTATGTGTCCTCACGTGTCCTTTAAGGATTGTTCTTTGACTAAACACCTTGTCACACACATCGCACTTATATGGCTTTTCACCTGTGTGTGTTCTGGTGTGCCTTCTCAAAGTCGTCCCGGTGGTAAATCTTCTCTTGCAAAAGGAACACGTAAAGGGCTTTTCCCCCGAATGCATCCGCTGATGATTTTTGAAAGACGAAAAATCTGCAAACTTCTTCTCGCAGTCGTTGCAGGTGTAAGGCTTCTCACCTGTGTGAATTCTCATGTGCTTCTTCATATTTAAACATGTGCTGAAGCTTTTGTCACAGACGTCGCATTTGAATGGCTTTTCCCCGGTGTGAACCCGAAGATGCTGGTCGAGATTATAAATCCGGTTGAATCCTTTTCTGCAAACCTTGCATTTGAAAGGCTTCTCAACAGAGTGAATTACTAGATGTTTATTCAAATCCCAACGGTCCCTGAACATTTTCCCACAAGTGTCACATTTGAAAGTCCTTTCAACAGTGTGGGATTCCATATGAAATTTATAGTTTTTGAAATTAGTCATCACTTTACCGCACCTGTCACACTTGTAAGGGTTATCATCATCCTTGATGCCATCGCCTGATGTGTTCCCATGTTTCTTACTCTGTGGTGGGTTAGTACTTGATGTTGTGCTCTCATTGTCATGTTTTTCACTTTGTGTTCGCTTTGCACTTCTGGTTGATGTTGTCTTCTCATCCTTGCGTCTCTTATTTGGTGTTGGCTTAATACTGGTGGTTGCTGTTATTTTCCCACTGTTGAGTTTCTTATTTGGTGTTGGTTCAGTACTTTTAGCTGATGTCCTCCCATCGTTGTGTCTCTTACGTGGTGTTGACTCCTTGCTTCTTGTAGACACTGTGTTTTCATTGTCAGGTTTCTTATTTGGTGTTAACTTGCTGCTTCTGGTTGATGTCGTACTCCCCTCATTACGTTTCTTATCTGGCTTTGGCTTAGTACTTGTAGTTGATGTTATTTTCCCATCGTTGGATTTCTTATTTGGTGTTGATTCAGAACTTTTAGCTGATGTTGTGTTCTCACTGTTACAATTCTTATTTGGTGTTGGCTCAATACCTGCAGTGGAAGTTGTTTTCCCACCATTGCATTTTTTATTTGGTGATGGTTTAGTACTTGAAGATGATGTTGGTTTCCCATCATTGGCTTTCTTATTTGCTGTTGGATCAGTACTTTTAGCTGATGTTGTCTTCTCATTGGTACATGTCTTCTTTGGTGTTGGCTCAACACTTCCAGTTGAGGTCGGTCTCCCATCTTTGCTTTTCTTATTTGGTGTTGGCTCACTATTTCCTTTTGATGTTGGGTCGTCATCATTACATTTCTCATTTGGTGTTTGCTCTGTGCCTCTTGTTGATGTCGTGGTCTTCTTGTTACATTTCTTTTTTGGTGTTGGTTCTGTACTTTTAGTTGATGTTGTGTTCTCACCATTATGTTTCATATTTGGTGTTAGCCCAGTATCTCCACTGGATGTCATGTCTTCATTGTTACATTTCTCAGGTGGTGTTGTTTCAGTTCTTGTAGTTGGTGTTGTCTTCTCATTGGTACATTTCTTCTTTGGTGTTGGCTCAACACTTCCAGTTGAGGTCGGTCTCCCATCTTTGGTTTTCTTATTTGGTGTTGGCTCACTGTTTCCTTTTGATGTTGGATCGTCATCATTACATTTCTTATTTGGTGTTAGCTCTGTACCTCTAACTGATGTTGTGGTCTTATCGTTACATTTCTTATTCGGTGTTGGCTCTGTACTTTTGGTTGATGTTGTGTTCTCACCATTATGTTTCTTATTAGGTGCTAGCTCAGTACTTCTGGTTGATGTTTTATTCCCATCACTGCGTTTCTTAGTTGGTGTTGTTTCAGTACTTGTAGCTGATGTTGTCGTCTCAATGGTACATTTCTTCTTTGGTGTTGGCTCAACACTTCCAGTTGAGGTTGGTCTCCCATCTTTGCTTTTCTTATTTGGTGTTGGCTCACTGTTTCCTTTTGATGTTGGTTTCTCATTTGATGTTGTGTTCTCATTGTTACCTTTCCTATGCGGTGTTGGCTCAGTACTTGTGGCTAATGTTGTTTTTCCACTATCTGGTGTCTTATTTGGTGTTGGCTCAGAACCTCCATTTGATTGTGTGTTCCCGTCACCAGTCTTTTCAGTACTGCTGTTTGATCTTGTGTTCTCATGATTATGTTTCTCATTCAGCGTTGGCTCACTATTTCCACTTGATGTTGGTTTCTCATTATGTTTCTTATTTGGTGTTTGCTCTGCTGTACTAGTTAATTCTGTGTTCTCATCATCACATTTCTTATTTGATGCTTCCTCATTACTTGTAGCCGATGTTGTGTTCCCATCGACACTTTTCTCACAAGTTGGAGTCAAGTTAGAGGCTCCAGTCTCCTGTTGCTGTCGTTCCTGACTGATGCATATTTCCTCATTTTCCTCTTTAATCTGTGGAGGATCTCGTGGGACCAAACTGGAGCGCTGCTGCTGATTCACGGGAACCTCCTCCTCCTCTTTATGGCCATATGTCAGTGGGATCTCTGAAGGGAAAGACAAGGGAATGGGACAATGATTAATGTTGTACTGTACATATATAAGCATATATTACACGAATACACTCATTATTAGTGTTAGTAAAACGTAGACCTACACAGTCTCCTTATAGCTCATCTTTCCTTCCATTTTTAGTCTTCATCAGTATGTAAAAACACTTAATGCCTGAATTCAACAATTCTTAACTTGCTGTCAGTGGTGGAAGAAGTACTCCGATCTCAAAGTAATACTCCAATACAAGTAAGAGTCCTGCATTCAAAATCCCACTTAAGTAAAAATATAAGTATTATCAGTAAAATGTACTTTAAGTATCAAAAGTGTATCAAAAATGGCCCCTGTGGGTGACATTGGTGCATCAATGCATAAATTCCACTTTACAGCTGAAGCAGAAAGAACAAAAACAAAGTTCTGCTGCACAAATTTTCACTTTAAAATTTTTTTTTTTTTTAATCTTTGCTTTTTCATGAAATATTGGATGATTTTACCCCTTTAGACCTCCCGCAGCTATTTAAATGAAACCATCGGGGAAGTTTGAATGGGAACTGGCTCTGTGGTGGAAATGGTTGGGGAACCACTAGTTATGATATATATAATATTGAATTAATAAATATTTAATGTTATAATATTTTATAATATACAGTGTATTGTATAAGCTTTTATAAACGTAGACTAGTGGCTATAGCTAGTTTTCAGATTAAAGTAATGGAGCACAATATTACCGCTGAATTGTAGTGGATAGAGTAGATATAGAAGTAGCATATATAAATACTCCAGTATTACTACATGAAAACTGCATTTAAATACAGTACTTGAGTAAATGTATTGAGTTACTATCCATTTCTTGGCAGAAAGTTGTCCCACATAGCAACTAAGGCCAGTGGCAAGGTTTAGGATCAATTAATTATTGTCATGTGTATTATTGTTGTTGTTGTTGTTGTTATTATTATTATTATTATTATTATTATTATTATTATTACTACTACATTTTAGTTGTAAGAACATACAAACTATCAGTCATACCAGCTCAATAACAAAAGAGGAAAAATAATAGGTAGCCTACATTGGAAAGCAATATAAATAATAATAAATAAATAAAAGTTAAAAATAAATAAATAAAAAATCTCTAAGTAGAGCTAGTGATAGCTACTGGTACTGACATGCATTTCTTATTTGTTACAAATTTAAGAGACTCAAAATAAAATACAATTTCAATTAAAAGCAACTGAAAATATGGGGTTGAATTAAGAAATGTAGCTTTATGAATATGAAATTTTAAAAAGTTATCAATAGTAGGCCTATATCACATTCAATTATTTTGTACCTTCAATAATGTGTTGTTTTGCACAATATATCATTCTCAAAGTCTTTCCCAAATGTAATACAATATGGGCAACCATTAAACAGATGAATCATACTTTCTTTTTCAGTCTCGCAGAAAGTAGTCATTTCTTATCAACACTTAAAAATGTTGAAATATAGGTCATATTTTGTATAATATTTTCACATGTAGCTTATCTCTCTAGTTGTACTTGAGATGCAGAATATAAAAAGGAACAAGCCATGCCTTGCGCTAGTTAATGTCTGTAAAATTAGTTTTTAAAAATGTCTTCCCCTGGGGGAAGGAGACTACTGCGGCGACTTCCGCATGCAATGTGGTTTCACCACATTCACACCCATGCAATGTTGTGATATTATTTGGTTAAAAAATCACCACATAAAAATGTAGGTCTACTAACAATTTGGAAACATACAGCTGTTTTAGCGATGTGCTGTGCCCATGTTGTAATCCATCATAAAAGTTATTCTCTCGAAACCAAATGACCTTTTCGCCTGTTTAACTGGTTTGTAGGTAAGGTGGGGCTCGACATTATAGCTCTAAAATATATTGTGGATGAATGTATCGACCGATACCTTCGACTGTTTTACACAGAACTGGCTTCATTAGAAAATATTTTCCTTACCTGTCCGTTGTAACTTTATCTCGGGTGAAAAAACGACATTCAACAGTCTGCGTTGACGAGCGATTTCTGCCTCGTAGTCTTCTATTTTCTTTTCAAATGATCCCAATATTTCTTGAGCTGCCGCAGTTAGTCGATCACACACAAATCGTCTCATACTTTGGACTGAATACATTGTTGAATTAAAATTGAGACGCTAAAACTTCAGTGGACGTGAGTTCTCTGTTTTCTATTGGGCGTCACTAGATGGTAACCATAGATTTGCTAAAGTCTCGAATGGTATAGTTAGGTCGACGGGAAATAAATCTCGCGTTTTCGCCAGTTTTTGCAAATCTAGGGTTACCTTATAGACACTACCTTTTCTATTTAACCTATTTCCGCATGACACATCCATGCGATAAACAACCTCGATAACTGCCCCCTACTGTCCCAGAATGTGCAGTCTCTACAATGTTATCTACAATATTTTCATGCGTCATTTTTTATAAAGAAAACCTGACCAAATGACTCTTGACTTTTTAAAGGTGTTCCTTTTCCAAGTATGACTGTAAAAGAGTGTATATTCTTAATTTGACATGTGATATAGGCTAAATTATATTATTACTGCCTGATAAGGAAGTATAAGATTGGACCACATATAGAATGTCATTTAAGTATATATTAATTGATTAATTAATTAATTAATTAAATAAATAAATAAATAAATAAATAAATAAATAAATAAATAATATATA
>JAOVVB010122920.1:0-12466 GCA_028570985.1 Heterobranchus longifilis | reverse complement strand
CCATCTACCGTCTGGCCAAACAAAAAGGCGCACAATCTAAGATTTATTTGTTAAACTTTTAAAGATTGCGATGTGGTGGTGAATTTACGCATTAAACTGATTCGTCATCCTCCCAGACCCCCTCATTCCCACTCTGTTTCCTGGAATATGGCCGTGCCATCAGGGAAAAAAAATACCATAGATGTGATAACCCCATCATTCAGTACATTTAGATCATCGGGTGACCTAATTTTATTGCCGCATAGCATAGACCTGAGCAATTGAAGCAACCCCAGGTCATAACACTGCCTCCAGGAATGTCTGATATTCATGCACATGTCCTTCTCCCTCACCTAACTCCTAAGGCTTCCTGTTTAATTAATATATGACAGCTCACTTGTGAAGACTGGAAACTACTGAGCTTGAAAAAACAGCATCCAGATTGTTATGGTGATTATTGCCAGGGCAACAGGACACAAACTGTGTCAGGTGGGTCAAAAGGTGACGACCTTAGCAATTACAAATGCATCCAATGTGCTTCAGCTGCTAGAAACCCACATTCCTTTTGTACTTTTCAAGGCGGAGATGTCTCTATAATTATCTCTTTAGACCTGACCCCTGAGTTTCCCAAAACTTCAAACAGTCATCACAACCTAATGCTGTTCAATGAGATAAGAGTTGTTGTAGTTGTTTCTGTATCTGCCATGCTGCAGAGGCTCTGACTAACCAATAACTCAGAGAGTTCTGGGTAAGAGGCTATTTAGGCCAATGAGTGTCGTAAACAGCAAAATGAGAAACACAGTGTGGCTCTAAAAGCAAAATGAAGATGCCGCTGTGCTGAGGGCAACAACTCAATCCCACATCTAACGCACTTCACTTGAGCTGATAAGGAGCCTCACTTAAAATCAGTTCAAACCTTGCGCTAGTCTGAACCAGTGGACCAATATGTGAATTTGGTCCATTTTCCCCTTGGTTTGGTTTGGTTTAGTTTATTTTTTTAGTTTTTTTTACACTGAGAAACATCCAGAGGAACCACAATGCAAAGTTTTACATGTTAAAAACTCTAAAAGTATTTAATTATGTAATGTCACATGAGAGGGAGTGCTGTTGTACTGAACATTAGCACAGCTGTAATATCTTTTATATTAAACCAGTTGTTTTACTCTTTCAGCAAATATCCATTCGTGTCTGGCAGAACAACTTATTGGTGGCCAACAGTTTAATTGATAGGTGAATTAAAAGTGTTATTAACTGGTGAAATTAATTCTAAAGGTAAGGAGAATAAACCATGGAGGTGGTGGGCAAATCTCATAAGTTTCCCATGTCTGATTAAATGGTTAAATCCCAAATAGCATCAAATGGAAAGCTAGCTATATAGGGTGCACAAACCCTTGTTCCATGCACCAAGTGGTGATACAAATAGTTAAATGTCCCAGTGCCATTATATTCTATATCAGTAGACGTGGAACGCCCCTCCTTCAATCAGATTACTCGGTCGGGACTAACCGAAAAACTTGTTTTATTGATTTTTTAAATATCATGTCTAGTACATTTTTTGCCTTGCTCCACACTCCATTACATCATGGGTGCATTTTGCAATACGAAATTTTAATTTAGGAACTAACCTCCTACAAAAGATCGGCGATCAATTCAATCAAATGGCTCCAATCTGTGCTAATGAAATTTGCTTTGCAACATAAAAGCAACACAACCCAAATGAGAAAGAAACTAAGAGGAAAACCAAGCAAGTATACAAACTGGTCCGCTGATTAGGACGAGCGTTTGAAACCTTTAATGAAATTCAAGCAAAACAAATCATGGCTTGATTTAGGCTTTATCATGTAAACCAATTTCAGTATTTTAACCTGTAGTGGCATTGAGTTTACTGAAGAGAGAGTAAGATGAATTAAGGATGAGATTATGAACAGATTGCAGTAGTTAAAAATCAAAAGAAGAACCTTTTGCTGAAGCTGAATGAAATTCTATAAGCACAAAAAAGAAGGTAATTTAGTGGGTCACTGATCCAGAGTCATTGTCCGAAGGAAGCGAGAAATCAATGCACACTCGTGTCTGAAAGAGTATTTGATTAAACTCTCAGGAGAGCCCACCGATCCGGGTGATCTCTTCATTAGCTATTTCCTTCACACACACACACACACACACACACACACACACATACAGAGAAAAAAGGAGGAAGACGTAGTAAAGTTAGAGCACTGTGGCTGGAGTAGTCTAGGTAAAATCGACAAATCTGTCGATTTGATGACCTTTTACGGAAGGAGTCTCCAGTGTCGATGCTTTGTAATCCTCTCAGGTAAAGCTACGAGGTAGCGTTTCATTTTCTGTTTACGTTTAGAGAATGTTATGCTTTCTGAGGTTTATCTGTAACATCACAAGCTACAGAGTTCCAGGAAGTGCAGACACACTGCCAGTCTAACCCTGTCGCACATGACCTACCGCAATCAGGAAAACTAGACGAGCCAATCAGAGAACAGCATAAAGACCATGTGACCTGATGTTAGGGTCAATTGACTGGAGGGTCACATGAGGTCAGCTGAGTCAGGCTGATATAGAATAATTGCTCAATAATTGGCCAATGTTGAATATTAATGATCTATGATTAATACACACACACACACACACACATACTTTGTAACTTTATGTTTCAACTCTGCCTCCTGTAGTCACGCTCAGTATCAACAGGTAAACACTCTCTCTCTCTCTCTCTCTCTCTCCCTGTGTGTGGTGTGTGTGTGTGTGTGTGTGTGTGTGTGTACATTATGTGTTATCTGGGACCACAGTGTGTGTCCCATTACAGAATTCCTGTATCCTGCCAAAAAGCAAGAGTAATTTATTAAACTACACTCACACACACACACACACACACACACATGTGCGCACACACAAAATCATTACACAAGCCCTTGGGAGAATATCAGCATCATAAGTGTATACACACACTAAAACAGACTCATTAAACAGGACAAAGAGGAACTTTAATGGTGCGCACACACACACACACACACAAACATGCACACACACTTAATAGTCTGAAGTAACCCAGGGCTTTTAATGACATCCAAAAATGATTGCTGTAGTTCAGTGTTTAAACTTTTGACAGGTGATATGCAACACACACACACACACACACACACACATCGTATTTCAGAGCGATTTCCACGCTTTACTATGCAGCACATATCTCCAGTTTTCGCTCTGTTCCTGAAGAGTGGACGAGTCTAAACGAACCCGAGCCTGTCCGTCACAGAGCTGTTATTTTCACTTACCAAGGGTCTGTGTTTTATGATAGCGAATCTTATCGCTTGTACTCTGAGAAGATGTATGCTAGACGTTCCACCACTGGACATTCGGTTTCTTTTGATTATTAATCCCGAAATATGTCCAGATCGCCGTCATTTCCTGTCATCTACACGGTATCTGTACACCACCTGGTACTGGGAGTTCATATCATGTACCTGAGCACAATATAATATAATGGGCCATAAGGGCAGTAGTAGTTCACCGGGTAAGGCTACAATCAGGTCATTAGTTTAAATCCCAGGGTGTCTACAAAATGCCATAGATGATGTCCGACTACAATATAATATGGCAAAAAAATGGTTTGTGTTTGTTTAACACTTCTAGGTTAAAATGTACGGTATATTTATCATACGGAGGTACTCTCACCCATGCTGCGACCCACAGTTAGTGTACATAACCACTGTACAACGCCTGGGATGCCGAATGCTGCATATAGTTAAACATCCCAGTGCTGTTAGTGTATGATATCACCACTCGTGAAAACTCTCATCCAATCAGATTACTCAGTCGGAACTAACTGTTGTGCCTATAAAACACACCTTGCATGATTTCTACTCTACATTTCATATCTACATATATTCTCATAGTTGTACAGAGTTTGATCACTAATGTTTAAATATTAAATATTAAACGATGAAATATTCATAAAGTTTTCATTAACGTCCATTACAGTACTCATGAATCATAAACACATACCCTGTATAAGCTCTTATAAGGTTAAACTTTTAACATTCTTCTTTGCAGAATATGTTACTGTTCTCCAGTGTCTCTTTCTTTTGAGCTCCGTCACTTGTGTTTCTTCGTCAATTATCATAATGAGCTTTAGTTTTTGCAAAATTTGCAAATTAATAACAATTAATGCATTCATTTCCAGAGGAATTTTCATGTTATACAAGTTATTTAAACTCAGTAATGATTAGGTCCTTTGTTGTGATTCTGTCGGGTAAAATATAAGCCAAATGCACGAGAGAGAAGAGAGAAACTAGTGAGGGAACGAGATTTCATAGACGCTTGAACATATGGAAATAATTTGCTTTGTAAATATTCCACAACATCAAGCCTAGTTTTCACATGCTTTCTACCCTGCCTGAGTGCAATACCCCCAACCTCCCATCACCCCCTTCCTGGTTCCCACACTCTCCCTTTCTGTTTAGCGTTCACTTTAGTAATATTGTTCCATACCCGAGTACACATGCGTTTTTACACTCCGCGACACAGCAGAATGCACCTGCCTGGCTTGCGATTCAGCATTAAACATAACGAAGCTGAAGAGAACTCGATTTTCTTACTACGCCTCTTACTACTGATATTCCCGGAGATGATTTCAACAGCTACTCTCTCACATGCTGGTCACTGGTATGGATTCGAACCATGACCAAGAACACTTTTTCAAGTCCTCATGCTACTCTAATGTACCAGATGTTTTTCTGCGAGTATACTCGGATCCGTGCCCGAGTCCCTAGTGTGAAAGCAGCCTAAGACAAAGGATAGTGTTTATATGGAAGCCAATTGCAGGTGTGTGTTAACGAGGAGGCTTCAGACTACGTATTTTGGTTTTTGGATACCTCGGGTAGAACAAAAGTTATCATTATTTTTATAACGTGTAACATTTTACCTACCGGAATATGCAAAAATGAAGATCTCTCAAAATGACTCTTTTGGTCATAAAAACAACTGAAAACAACTAGAAAACCATGATTGTGTGTATCTGTGCTATTTCTCTGGCTATGTGACCCATTTTTTATTTTTTGTATAGTTGGTTAACATTAATTTCATCAAATCGCCTACAGTAGGGTGTGTTAAAAAAAAGGGACATATCACTTTATACTGCACAATCCTGAGCTCTATATGTAATTTATTTATTGTATAAACTACATAGGTACATAGGCAGCCCTGAAACTCTGGAATGAGCCGCCGCTGTACATCAGGCAGACGTCCTACTCTTTATATTTTTAAATCTAACCTCAAGACTTCTTTTTGCTCTCTGGGATTTAATACAGTGTGACAAGGTATTCGTTTTACTGTTTTTATTCATTTATTTTTTTATTTTAATTCTGTTTTGTCACATACACAGTCATAGACAGGATGAAATGCAGTGAAATGCTTATATGACTGCCAATGACCTAAAAATTTAAAATAGAGTTTTAAAATAAAGAACATGAATAAGAGAAAAAATTATACAAATATTGAAAAAATATAGAAAAAGTTTAGCTGTAAAAATGTACAATATATGCAAATAATAAAATTTTTAAAAAGTAGAATTTAAATGGAATTGGGATATAGAAAATATTATAAATATATAATATAATGTGATAATAAAATTTTATTTATTATTTATTTATTGCTTTACTGTTTTATTTGCTTATTGTATACGATGAGGGTGGATTTTTTTTTATTGCCGTTTATAATTTTATTTTGATTTTATTTTATTTTATTGTTATTACTGCTATTTTGGGATTGTACAGCAGTTTGGTCATTGTTTTGTGTTAAATGTGTTAAAAAAAAGTTTGACTTGATTAAAAAAAAAACAGCAAAAACAAAAAATGTCTAAAATGCTTTTAATGGAAAATAATTTCAGAGTGTTCCTCACACCACCCTGAGAGTTTCTTCAGTACAGTACTGGTTTGGTTTTGGTGTGTGTGTGTGTGTGTGTGTGTCAGTGTGGAGTAGATGGATGGGGTTAAGCCATTCCTAATGCAACTAATATGAAGATGTTAATAAACTGGAGAAAAAGCACTGAGGAGGAGAAATGGATGAGCCTTGTCGTATTTGTTGTTGTTGTTGTTGTTGTTTATGGTATGAATGAAGTCCTCTTGTGTTTGTTGTTCCTCTGCAGCACTTTGCAGAAACACTACAGGAGCTCTCGTGCGCTCTGCGCTGGCAGATGTGTGAGTCATTAACTGACCAGAGCTCGCGCTCTCTCTCTCTCTCTCTCACACACACACACACACACGCGCGCACACACACGCGCACGCAGACACACTTACCTCTGCACCTCGGAGCCACTGTGTCTCCTGTCCCCGCGACGCGCGATCGTTCATCGTCCTGCTCCGCGCGCGCGCCGGAGACACAAACAATCCCCGCGTCCGTAATCCAACATACAACACAAATCAAATCCTCCCAAAAAAAAAAAAAAAAGTTCTTAAAACAATAATCACAAAGTCGTTAAATCAAAGTTTATTGTTCCTAGTCTGTCCTTTTTTTTTTTTAATTATTATTATTAGTTATTATTATTAGCGTGCGCTCCTGTCCAGGTCCTCTCGTGCGCTTTTTGGGTACGCTGTGCGCGCTCGGGAGAAAGTGAAACGCGCGAGGGCATCTACACCAGCGGAACTCTTTCACTATGCCCCGCCCCCTCTGGATGACATCACGAGAGAGAGAGAGAGAGAGAGAGAGAGAGTGCAGAACGCAGAAGAACTCCGTTTTTGAATCGACTGGATCAAGGTCCAGACGTCCAACAGACTCTGTCATGCGCAGAGAGAGAGAGAGAGAGAGAGAGAGAGAGTAAATATTCACGAGATAAACAGAGACAAGCTGACAAACAGTGAGGAAGACAGAGTGGCAGGTGTGAGATCGAGCCATGAGTTGTTGTTAGTCTTCCAGCTGCTCCCATCAAGGTGTAGCCACAGTGGAACGCCCGGTCCGCACAACTACTTGGCACAGATTTTACACCGGATGCTCTTCCTGATGCCCTTCCTCCTGCAGGCAACCCTTTCATTTTATCCGGGCTTGGGACCGGCACTGCATCCAGTGGCTGAGGGTTGGGCATTGGGTAGGAATTGAACCTGGGCTTTCCGCATGGCAGGCGAGAAACCTGGCACTGAGCCACCAATACCCCAGAGATAGAACCATGAAAAAAAGAGAATAGAGTGACAGGTGAGAGATAGAAAGAGAGAAAAAAGAAGAGTGACAGGTGAGAGATAGAACCATGAGAAAGAGAGAAAAAAAGAAGAGTGACAGGTGAGAGATGGAACCATGAGAAGGACAGAATAAGGAAGATTGACAGGTAAGATAAAGCCACGTGGCTTCTAAACACTTAACCCATGTACATTAAAATGCCAAAAGTTTGTATACCCCGGCTCATCATCACATGTAATTACTAAATATACCCTTTGTGGACAAAAGTATTTGGCCAAACCTTAGTGAAGGGCAATCCTAATGCTTTAGTATACCAAGACACTTGGACAATGCTTTGCTTCTATGCATTTTGTGGCACCAGTTTGGGGCAGGCCCTTTTCTATTCCAGCATGACTGTGCTTTAGTGCACAAAGCAAGGACTATAAACATACTCTGGAGATGATTGTAACAGCAATATAAAGACATGGTTTGATGAGTTTGGTGTGGAAGAACTTGACTGGCCCGAACTCAGAGCCCTGACCTCAACCCCATCAAGCATCTTTGGGATGAACTGGAGAAGCCAGGCCTTCTCATCCAACATCAGTGCCTGACCTCATAAATGTTCTACAGAATGAACGGGCAAGAATTCCCACAGAAACACTCCAAAATCAGCCTTCCAAGAAGAATGCAAGCTGTTAGAGATGGAAAAGGTGGACCAACTCCAAGTATATGTATGATACAATGTCTTTGCAGGTTTGGCCAAATGCTTTTGTCCATATAGTGTAGAATTCCAGATATGCTGTTATAATGCACTCCAGTCTTCTGGGAAGGGTTTCTGCTAGATGTTGTGACATGCCTGTGTGGATTCCTGTTCATTCAGCTACAGGAGCATTAGTGAGCTCAGGTGCTGATGTTAGGATGTCGGGGAAGCTTCACTTCCAGTTAATCCCAAAGGTGTTCAGTGGGCTTGTGCTCAGTCTATTCTTAACACATCATGTCTTCATAGCTTTCTTTGTAGATCACACAGGAGAGTTGTCATGTTGGATAAGGGTTCGGGCCTCTTGGCTTCACTGAAGGCAAAGTGTAATTCTGCAGAATACAGATTTATTCTAGACAATGTGTGCACTAGCTTGTGCAACCCCTGATCAAGACTGAAACCCAAGACGTAGCAGATTAAGCACTGCCAACTGCTAGTCCGCCAGGGAACCTAGTACCTCCTGTCCCAATCTTTAGCATTAAATATAGATGGAGGTTTGCTGGTTATGAAGTACTTTGTATCCACAATCTGCACCTCTGTCATTTCAAAACGCTTAATCAGGGCGTACTTCATCTAAACCATTGTCAGTAAAATTAAGTGAGTCTTAAAAGCAAAATGTAAACAATGCAGGTTGAAATGAATAGAACCGGTGTGAAGAGCTTGGCTAAACAAAGGAGCCAAAGGCATTCCATGCAATTAATCTAAACATGTCTAAACATGAAATTCTATATTGAACCTATATTGAATTCTATATTTAGTCCAATTGCAGGTCTTTAAAATTCAACATATCCAAGTAATAAGTATATTAAGTTTCAATTATTTGTCACATATTTCACAGTACAGGATTTTTCAGAACATAGGGTCAGCTACAGTAGGATCCAGCACCCCTGGGGCAGATAGAATTAAAGACCTTACTCAAGGGCTCAACAGTGGCAACTCAGCGGTGCTGGGGCTTCAACCCCTGATCTTCCAATCAGTACCCCAGACCCATAACCATTTGAGCCACCACTGCCCTCAACATGTATCTCAATATAGGACTTACATCTAAAAAAAAAGGTTTATCAATTTCAGGTTTATAGAACTTAGCGATGATTCTATAGAAGAGGCTTCTCAAAGGAGAAGTTCTGGAGATTTTTATTTTAAAACTGGGTAATAGATCTATAGAACATCATTCATCAGCAGACGAGTCATATTAGAGTTCAATAGAATCAAGTAACAGATGTATCTTGACCGAAAAATTCCATTGAGTCTTAATGCAGGTCTATAGAGTTCTATAGAATTAATTTAAAAAATGAAAAGAATCAAGTAACACTCACTCACTTGTCATCTAGATGACTTTATTCTGTATCCAAGGTCTTGGGGGGCCGGGAGCATATCCCAGGAGACTTAGGGCATGCAGCAGGGTACACACTGGACAGGGTTCCAATCCATCACAGAGAATCAAGTAACAATTTTATAGAATAGTTATCTCAAAGCAGAAGTAATATAGAGTGCTGTAATATAACCAGCCACATCAATTCAGTTTTATTTATACAAACCTGCTGCTGAAAAAAATTCCAACCGAATTAGATTTGAGAACTGTTAGATCTACCAAGATATACCTGTCCTTACACTCGCATTGACACACACACACACACACACACCTGTGCATTTAGATTAGATGTATTACTATGGATTAGGGTTGGATATTGCTTTAGTGTAACAGATATCACAGGAAGACTATAAAGTAAAGCAGGACGGGTTTGGGATGCACGGCTGGCATCCAGATCCAGATGAGGTCATCACCCAGCGTTCCTCGGTGGTATGTACGCCAGATGTGTGAAGTATGTACAATTGTGTGTGTGTGTGTGTAATGGGTGTGAGGTGCATGTGGGCCACCATTCATTTGCTATCTGATTTTATCAATCTGGTGGGACCTGTTAGTCTTGTTTCTTGTGTCTGTCAAGAGAAAAATGAACCATCCATGCAAACACACAAATACACACGCACGCACACACACATCCCCACACACACACACACACACAGACACGCATGCACTAACCTCCATGCCCAGTGGTTGTGTACACTCTCCATATACCAGACCATTTGTTTCAAAATATGACTGATTCTGACCCTGACAATGACCTTCAACCACACATTAACATAACACAGTGACACATTCATTGTTGTTTGCCTTTCATTTAAAAATGTGGCAAAGTCTCAGTGACCTGTGTGTGTGTGTGTGTAGGAAAGCAGCTGTAAGGAAGTGAATAGGTAATGAACGAGAGGCTCCTTACTCAAGCACACAAGAGAAGTGCTCCTGTCTGGCTGTCTCTTTCCCTTAGTTCATTAGCTACTCACTCAATATGTTTTTTCATAAATTCCACTTCCCTTCATCTTTTTCTCAATACCTTACCTTCTGTTTTAGTTTCTCACTCTTTCCTAACTTTCTCTCCATCTCCTATAATTCTTTTCTCACTTTCTGTACCCGTCTGTCGTTCTCCTCCTTGTCATTTTGCACTTGCATTTTTCAAATTAGCCGCTGCAGGCACAAGAGAAAGAGAACGAGAGAGAGAGAGAGAGAGAGAGAGACCTTTACACTGCCGCAGCGCTACTACATGTAAACCCTAGTAGTGTGTGCCCCTATCAGTCTGTATACACACACACTCCTGTGAATGATTCATTATAGGCATCAGCGCACTCACTAATCCTGCTGGTTCCTTATCACAGAATGCATTATGAACTAATGAGGAGCAGAATTCACATTAACCAAGCCCTTTGTGTGTACTGTATGTGTGTGTGTGTGTGTGTTTGTGTGTGTAATGCACTGCCGCCTATCCTCTTCTCCCAGAGTCTAGCACATAGGGATGGCAAGGTGAAGATAGAAGTCTGACTCCAAATATCCTTTTACAAAAATGGCCAAATGAAATCTATATTTTCAACAGTGTTGTTCAAAAGTTTGGGTTGACTCAGTATGCAAGACTACAGGAAATGAAACAAACACCCTACACACTACAGATGCAGAAGAAACTTGTTTAGACTTCCACTGATCTCAGGCAAGCAAGAAAGATTCCCCTCATTCTGGAGATGTCTAGAATCAAGCATTTTGTATAAAAACGAACTGAAATACTGACTCAACTTTCTTTTTAGACAGTGATAAGAGAAGTTAATCCAGTAATAGCTAGCATATAGCTGCAGGGCATGGGAACCAGAAGTAATGGCATCATCTAGAGCATTCAAGACACAAAGACAAGGTGGTGTATCTGGACCTGAGTCAGTAACCAGAAGAAAGATCGCGGTCCTGAAGCTGACCTTGATCAGGCTAGTAAGGCTTTGGACTGGGGCAAGAATGACAACTGGTATCTGGGCCAAACTGCTGACTAATACTGGATTAAAATCAACAAATGATACTGGGGTAAGTTTGGTGAATGGTACCAGCGAATGCTCATTAACTGACACTGAGGAAATATCAGTGAAATAATTTTGGAAAAAAAAGTAAAACAATCTTATTTTCACTTACAATTTTACTAACATTTGAGTAGAAATCAACTTAATATTTTTAGATTTGGTTTGTTGTAAACGTATTTTAAGACATGATTCAAGGGTATTTCACTTGCTAAGATTATTTATTTTATTTATTTATTTATTTATTTATTTTTTTTTGTAGGGTACAGGAGCCATTTTAGTGATTGGGAGTGAAATAAGATTAGTGACTTTTACTAGTGCAAGATCACTGATTGATTGTGGGGCAAAATTAGTGATCAAGACTAATACAAGATCAGATGATATTGGAGTGAAATGAATCACTGATATTGGTGAATTATCTGCAACTGAGCCTTTGGCAAGATCACCAACTGAGATCAAATGGCGTCAGTAACCAATATTAATGCAAAATCAGTGACTAATAATAGTGGAAAATTTGCTCTTCCATGCAAGATCAGAAGCTAAGATTGGTACAGGTTCACTGACTGATAGTTTGGTAAGATCAGTGACTGATACTGGTTCAAGATGATTATCTGATACTGGTTGCAGATCAGTGACTGATGCTGGTGCAAGATGGTGCAAGATCAGCAAATGATACTGGTGTAGGATCAACATTTATTAGTGAGGCAAGATCAGTGACCAATTCTAATGTTGCTGGTGGAAGATCAGGAACTATGGGGTCAAGATCAGCATCTGCTTTCAGTGCAATGTCAGCAACTGGTGCAGGATCAGCGACTGAAACTGGTTCAGGATCATCGACTGATAATGGTGCAGGATCAGCAACTGATACTGGTTCAGGATCAATGACTGATGATGGATTAAAACCAGTGACTGATATTGGTAACAAGGATAACGATTGTTGTTGAACTGGTGTAAGATTAGCAACTATTCCAGGGTCAACATCAGCATCTTATACTGGTAACGGTCAGTGAATGGTACCAACATTTGTGATTTAGACTGGGACAATATCACCAACTGACAATGTAAATAAAATTATTCTCTTTGATTGAAATGGCAAAAGAATAAAATAATGGCTGTGACGGGGACAGGGAAAAAACAGCCACAGTGACCTCTTTTGACATGGACACGCATCTGTGACTGGGACTTGTG
>JAOVVB010122909.1:0-12466 GCA_028570985.1 Heterobranchus longifilis | reverse complement strand
AAACAACATGAAGACATCTTAAAACACAAGAGACATTTGACATTGACAACATGGCAGCTTAAAAAGAGACATGTCCAAATTAAAGTACAAAAAGTGCTGGGATGCACTATTAATTTTGCCACAAATCGTCACATTCTTTCAGCACTAATCAGTTTTAAAAATATAAAAATACTGCCTCTCCTGATGTATTTATTCCTAACCAATAATACTTGTATATAGGACCACAAACTCAACAAATGTGTCAGTATGAGAAGTGCAGCATCTCACCTATCTTACCACTTGTAGAGGTCACAGCAAATACTTATTTATTTATTTATAATATATATTTGATATGATGTGTGTGAATGTACTGTCAGGATTGCTAATTAATTTCATTCTATTCCAGATGCTGGCCGAAGAAAAAACAATTTCTACTCAGTATGCGGAAGAGCGCGACAAGGCCGAAGCCGAGGCCAGGGAGAAGGATACGCGAGCCCTGACACTGGGCCGCGAGCTGGAGACCATGTCGGACCTTAAAGACGAGTTGGACCGGGCCAATAAGATGCTCAAAGCTGAGATGGAAGACCTGGTCTCCTCCAAGGATGATGTCGGCAAGAATGTAAGAGAAAACTCCGGCAACTTTTGGTGCATGGAGAGCACTGGCGATAAAGATTGCATCATTGCTCTCAGCAGTTAAAATGAGAGAAGATTGCCGCTCATAATCACTGGCAGCGCTGCCCCTCTTCACTGTTAAACACGCTGAGTGTGTAACGATGCGCCCTCCGTGTCTGCAGGTCCATGAGCTGGAGAGGGCGAAGCGCGCCATGGAGCAGCAGCTGGAGGAGATGAGGGTTCAGCTGGAGGAGCTGGAGGACGAGCTGCAGGCCACGGAGGACGCCAAACTGCGTCTGGAGGTCAACATGCAGGCCATGAAGTCCCAGTTTGACCGAGACCTGCAGGCCAGAGATGAGCAGGGAGAGGAGAGGAGGAAGCAGCTGGTTAAACAGGTACGAAAGAAAAACCTGAAACTGATGTTTTTCCACACAGCATTTCACGGCTGAAGATTAAATTCAATTTTCACACAGCCTACCGTTGCTTTCAAGAAAATGCAAAATTATAGTTTGACTGACTAAATCGCATATGTTCCTCTCCTTCAGGTGCGTGAGATGGAGCTCGAGCTGGAAGATGAGCGCAGGCAGCGATCTCAGGCGCTGTCAGCCAAGAAGAAACTGGAGATGGACCTGGGAGAGCTCGAACTCCAGATCGACGCTGCCAACAAAGGCCGCGATGAGGCCCTCAAACAGCTGAAGAAAATCCAGGTAAAGTAGGCGCACGCACACACGCACACACGTATTGTCAAAGTGAGATTGGCTTTTCTGGGTAATCCATAATTGAATTATTAGGCTGAGAAATTAACTTGAGTATATAAAAAATAATGTAAATATAATGTTTTTGAGATTTCTACTAGAACACGTGTACATGCTTTAACACTCAAAAACAAAAGTATGAACCTTTTACAAACTCATAAAATGAGATGTCATCTATAACCCAAGCTGTTTTTGTATGATCAGAAAGGACCTTTAAGCACCTGCCCCATAGGCAGTCTTGTTTTTACACTGACAAACTGATCACACAGTGATTAGCAAACCCCTCACAATGCTGGTGTCTACCTGCAGGTCCTGATGAAAGAGCAGATGAGAGAGCTGGACGAGCTGCGTCTGTCCAGAGACGAAGCCGTCAACGGGGCCAAGGAGACCGAGAGGAAGCTCAAGGCCATGGAGGCAGACGCCCTGCACTTCCAGGAGGTATGAAAGTAATAACAGGAAACAACGACTTTAAATTCTGACACCTGCCTGGACGTGGGAAAAGTTTGGACAATTTCTTAGACTCAGCTAGATATAGATGAGGTACATTACATGGGATATTATAGGATGGTAAATATGCAAAAATAAAACTAATATCTAATAAACCATCTGTACAACTGTGATAATTGCTTATGACACTGTCATATTTTGAATGTTACTAGCCCTATGTCCTAATTCCATACTGCTGTATATTGTGATACTAACCATGTTATAGTATGCAGCATGTTTACATTAGAAAATGGAAATTAAGTCCACTTAAAATGCCATCCTGCATATTAGATCATTTGACTCTTGCACAGCAGAAAGGACTGAAATATTTGAGCCACAGCTCAGAGATAAAAGTACTATAATTCTTTATAAAAACATGTTTTTCTCATCATTGAGCTTCTCAAATTTAAAATGGACAGTAGCTATTTGATTGATGTCAATCAACGGATATCATTTTCACTTTATTAATCCCGAAGGAAATTGTCATTCTGGAAGTTGCTCTGAAGTGACAACAATATACATAAAGAATATAAAATCTAAAAATATATACAAACATGTATAAAAATAAAAAAACAAATACAATACAGTTATAGTGCCTGATAGAATAATAATAAAGACAAATAAGTAAGCAAAAAATAAACGTAGCATTGTGCATGATATTGAATGAAAAAGTAGCAATGATATTATAAGTATTGCAGTAATATTATATATGATACTGAAAGTGACATAGTACATGCTGTTTAAGTAATACTGTACATGATATTGATATTATTGTCAGATTATCATGGATTGAATGGAATTACTGCATAAAAATGTCACAAAAGACACTTGATAAGTAACTGAAATTATTAGCACATAATGCATACTTCATATTATTGTATAGAAGGGCACTGGAAGGCCGGCTGTAGTCAGTGCAATGAATTTCACTGGAACGCCATTGTTTTTAACTTGTTTTTTTGTTAAGACCATGTCCAATATATGTAATTAAATTCAATTTGCCACATTCTTTTCAGGTAACTGCCCTAACAGCCTCTGCAGTATCAGGTTGTGAAGTACTTATATACTATATATTATTATATATCTGTGTCTTCTGCGTCCTCCAGGACCTGTCCACTGCAGAGAGACTCAAGCGGCAGGTTCAGAGCGAGAGAGACGAGCTCCAGGAAGAGATCAGCAGCAGCAACACCAAGAAGTATGCACCGAAAGATACTGTTTCAGTAAATTAACTTAGGATGCACCCATAAATATAAATGCATGTGCATCACAGGAAACCTACACATTTGTGTCAAGGTTCTTTATTGTCACATGCACAAGTGCAAATACAGTGACATTTGTTTTCCTCTGCTTCCCAACTGTGCTAGTGAAAAAAATGACAGTTTGACCATTTATTAATTAAGTGCACAATACAATTCAAGTGACAATACTGAGGTATTAAAAGAACATAAATATCCAAATCTGATTCAAGTATTGCAGGTGTTTAAGTTCAGTGCAGATGTTGTAGAAGTGCATTGCAGGTATTGTGCACTAATGCGTCCATCCGTTAACTGTGGCTCCTCGTCCTCGCTCGTTGTTTGCAGTTCTGTGCTGTCGGATGAGAAGAGGAGGCTGGAGGCTCGTATCACTCAGCTGGAGGAGGAGCTGGAGGAAGAGCAGCTCAACACCGAGATGGTCAACGATCGTCTGAAGAGAACCGGGCTGCAGGTACGGACACACGCCGTCTCACAGATATGTGCCCAGGGTTGGGTCAGATGACTTTGAAATGTAGTCAGTTACTGAATACAAATTACGTCGCAATGTCTGCAATTAGTAACATAATCCATTAGATTACAAAAAAAAATTTATCTAATCTGAATACTTTTGAATTATTTCAAAACTGAGTTCCACAAATACAATTGCTTCCTCTCTTCTTTGCATTTTCACTGTAAATAAAATGTAGCATTTTGCGTATTCAGTATTTACAGTTGGTCAAATCAAGTTATCCTTACAAACTACATGTGCACTGTGTGTATTCTGCAACATGCGGGATGCTGTTTCTTTGGTGTGCGTTTTTGTTACTTTTGTAACACAAGTAGAGCACAAAATATTCATCTGCCATTTTCAATATCAGTAAAAAATAATAAAAATCAATTATCCATAAATCATCAAGAAACCCTGTATGTCAAACATGAGTCAATACCATTGGTTATCATAAAAAGAAGTGTAATAATTTTAAAATTGACAATGTAACCATAATGAAATTTCTTCAAATGTAATCTGGGTTTATTTTTTGTAATCTGATTATGTAATCCTGATTAGATGTAATCAGTTACTACCCAACCCTGTGTATTGATCATATAGCAGCTGATACTTTTACCTTTTTTGTTTGCAAGGAGGAGAAAACATTTAGTATTCAGCGGAAAGGAAGGACTGTGTTTACATTTCTGGCATCAGTAATAACACCACGGCTGAACAGATGAAGAAAATGGGACAAAATCCTTGGAAAAAGACTTAAGTTATTGTGTTGCAGCGAAGAAACAGCACCGCAATGAGTGTAGAAAATGTGATAAAAGAAAACCCCCAGTCAAGTGTTTAATGTTGCGTCTGTGCCATTAGACGGAGCAGCTGAACACCGAGCTGGCTACAGAGCGCAGCACCTCCCAGCGGCTGGAGGGAGCTCGCTCGCAGCTCGACCGCCAGAACAAGGAGCTGAAACTGAAGCTGCAGGAGCTCGAGGGAACCATCAAGTCCAAGTACAAGTCCTCCATCACCACCCTGGAGGCCAAGATCGCTCAGCTGGAGGAACAGCTGGACATAGAGTCAAAGTGAGTGCCAACGGACACGTAGAAAAAAAGTCTTTTGACTGGTTTACCGACTGACCGCAACAGTTATCAAAGAAAACGTTGTTTCTGCGTCATGAGCGCGCCATTTCTGCTTTACTCTCTTTGATAGTAGCTGTTTGACAAGACATTTCCTTTTTTTTTAAATTTCCCCTCGACCCTAAAAGTTTCAGAAATGATACCTGTGTATTCCTGATTCAGTACAGACAGATGTAACATGAGTTAATGAATAACGACCAGGGCTGCTCGATTATGGCAAAAATCCTAATCATGATTATTCTGGTCAATACTGAGATTATTCAACTCATTGACTTCGGAAACATCATGCATTTATTGAACTTTGTCTTTTTAACAGTGGATTTTCTTGAACTTTAAATATAATTTAACTGAAAAACAAATTTTAAAAAAAAGACAAATAAATAATATATAATTATCTATATTATACATTTAAATAAAAACGATAAAATAACAAATAAAAATAAATTAGATCAAAATAGACAACATCAACTTTGTTGTAATGTTAGTGCACTGCCACAGCCTACTGAAAACTACTAAACATATACTGTATTCAACATTTTGGTAAACTATATTCAATATATTCCTGTCAGTAAAGGAAAGTGTGCAGGATTCATGACACAAGACAAACCGAGAGCATCGTTGTGGCATAATAATCGTTTTATCTCGATTATCTTGTTTTCATAATCATTGGAAGCCAAAATCGTAACTGAACAAAAGATATATATATTAATCGCCCAGCCCTGCCTGAGACTTTGTACTGATTCTTCACTGCATTTGCTTTTCTCATTTGAGGGAGCGCCAGCAGGCCTCCAGGCTGGCCAGACGAACGGAGAAGAAGCTGAAGGAGGTGATGCTGCAGGTTGATGACGAGAGGCGCAACACGGAGCAATTCAAAGACCAGGTAAGCCTCATCACTTATTTCCTTTCTTACTTTTATTTTCCAGCTGATTAAAGGGAGGAGAGAGGAGTTTGATCCTGACTTGCATCCTTGCTGATGTGCTCGTGTAGTTTTTGGCACTCCACACTAAGTGAACCCTCTCTCTGCAGGCGGAGAAGACGAACAGCCGGATGCGTCAGCTGAAGCGTCAGCTCGAGGAGGCCGAGGAGGAGGTGACGCGATCCAACGCCTACCGTAGGAAGCTGCAGAGGGAGCTGGATGACGCCACCGAGTCGGCCGACGCTATGAACCGCGAAGTCACCAGCCTGAGGAGCAAGCTCAGGTAGAGGCTTCGAACTTTCATTCAAGGGCCTTCCTCTCTCAGTGCATACTAGTTTTCATCTCACAGCTGAAAGTTAAAGGGGAACTACATCAATTTTACACATCGGTTTACTCGGCATGAGAGTAATGCTAAATAATAGAGATGAAGCTTCATGAAGCTTTCCAGGAAATGGCTTCACAAAAGGGTTCATCGCTCAAGGCTTCATGTGCTCACAGAACCACCTGCTGGTCAAAGAGTGTGTAACAGGCATCACTGTCAGCAATGAAAATAAAATAGACATTTTCATGTTATCCATTTATATCAACATAGTGTTTAATAAACTAAGTGTCTTGTGAGTAATCATGCATCAAATGTGGCTATAATAATGGCAGTGGCGGCAATATTAGTGTTCAAAACAGGAAAGTGGCAGTATTTTTTACCAGGCAGAGGGGAGACTTTATTCGTTTTTATTCAGAAACATTACCAAAACTCAACTAACACAATCACCAACAAACATTTTGAGGGGGATCTCAGATGTCGCAGCAAGATGTGAACCACTTTCTAAACCAGTCACGTGGTACAGACGGGCAGCGAGGTTTCGCTTGTCATCAATGTGATCAAGCGATGCAAGCCTTTGATACGCACTTCACAGAAAACTTCCTGGATTTCTCGACACATGCTCCGAAGCCTCGGCACATCACATAACATCGCTACTAAATAATCTCTTCTGCGGCCCTGGAGGAGCTCTGTCAAGTCTGGGGAAAATAACCCGAGTGGTGTAAGCAGGGTTCTCAGCTGCAATTGTTTAATGGAAAGCCTGCGTTACATGCTGGGGATAGGGGAAAGTCTATCAAAAAAAGAAACTGCATTAAGTTGCTGAAAGTCAGTTTCTGATTCTGGTTTACAAGTCTTGGGGAGTACTGCTGCATTCTTTTTTGATTGTGGGCCATATACCAAAAAATATAAGGAGTCACAGGCCAAACAATAGTAAATGCATCGTTTTCAACCAGTTACACTGATCAGGGTTTCCTCACCAGAAAACCCCATGTGCCATAGAAAATTAATTTGTTATCAAAATAACTCTGCAACACTACTAAACAGTTTAACATTATAGTAGTTTATTGGTTTTTCCCAACATATTACAAAAAAGTATTTCTGTATCTGCTGCACTTCAATGTAATTCAAATGAATATATTTAATACAGTGCATGGCCTAAGTAAAACAGGCAGAAATAGCCAAATATTGTTTTCTGTTAATTGCTTAAAGGTATACTATGCAGGATTATCCTTGACTAATATAAAAGTAATTTCTCTCAATCATCACTTAGGACTCACTAGAATTGGGTGGCGGTGTCTGCATCTGCAGAGACCCTGCCCTCTGCCTGGATTTTCTTATTTACTTCTTATTTTACTGTGTTAGGGACGTTTCTGGGCGTCACCCTTTGGGCACGACGCTAAGAAAATAGCGGACAAAAAAAACGTAAATATTGCGTGTTGAAATGCCAAGCGGACTAAGCTCGTTCCAAAACGAGAGTAAATCTGGGGTTTGCTTTCACTTTCATTGAGCCGGAGAGGAGCAGCAAAGTTTAAATGTTGTTTACAAACAGCTACAATTCCTGCACAGTATGCCTTTAAGTGCCCATGTCAAATATTACGATGCTATGTGCAACAACTTTTTTCACATATGCCATATGTGAAAAATGTTGTATAAAGCCTTTGGTGGCTGCAGTCTTATTAGTCTTTAATACATTTATTAATACTGTATGCTAATCTTTTCTACTTGTGTGCAGCACCTGACATGTGTTTGAACGATTATTTGTTTGTTTTAAAGACGTGGGGACGTGCCTTTCAATATGCGGCGTACCATGAATCGCTCCGGCCTGGACAGCGACGAGGACATAGACGTGAAGTTGGATGCACCGGAAGCTGCTGCTGAGTGAACGGAGGAGATAATATAATGACCACAGTCAACAGCAGATACAGTAAACAATTAGCCAGGCAAGCTATCAAGTAAGACTTTTTCTGAGAGGATTTAGCCTTGCATTCCCCTTGACATTCATCTTATAGCCTTATCATTACTTTCCATAATAACACATTTATATTTGGCCAAATAATTGTATTCATCTCAGTGAATGTGAGTGGTATTTTTCTAAGGCTTTACACTTTTCTTGGTCTATTTTTCTACTTAACGGGTATATTATCATAAAATATTGCGCTTGTAACAAGCCATTGCAAGTTTCTTGTGCTTGAGGTTTATGTGGTGTTACTGGGGGAAAAACACTGGACATTTTATGCTTGGTTTGCACACAAATATGGGTCTTTTGGAGTTTTTATGCAGTCACAAACTGTGGTTCACATTTGCAAGTATAAATCACTGTATGCTTTTCCTCTCACTGTCATCCTTTCATGTTATTACCTCAACCAATTTTGCACAATGCCAACACAAAAAAAAGACACAAGAATGGAAATATTTCAGTTCATCAGGTGTAGTTGAAATGCAGCGATCTTGGGGAAAATGTTGGTACAAATGTTGTATCATCTTCTATGATGTAGCTTGGTTGATGTTTCACTGCTTTTACACTTTGATTGTTGGTGGTGGGTCATCATGTGGTAGCTCTCACTGTACGATGTTTTGCGCTATGCTTTGCACAGCAGAGGGAGTTTCTATTAGCACATTAGCCTCTGAATGTCTTCATGCATATTTTAGATTAATACCCTAACACTGTATTATCAAAATACATGTCATTGATGGTGACATTTTAAGGCTAATCTATGTTTTATCAAATGCCTTAAATGCAATAAATGGACAGATTCTGAAATGCATTTGACTTTCTCGTCTCTTGTGTGAGTTAATTCCATTTGAGAAGTTGTTGGCTTAAAGGATAGGTCTCTATTTTTTCAAGTCTGCCTTAAAACGATACTTGCATGCCAATATGTACACAAACTGTTCTCATTCCTCCTGTCCATGTGGCTGTGAAAAAAAGAACCCTTCCTAAAGCAATTTTAATGTGAGTGGGAACAAAAATATTTGAAGTTCAACAAAAGCTATTATGAGGCTTCAGCAGACTGAATTACATTAATATTGTGTAAAAACATTATTTATCTTCCAAAGTTGGTCTTTTTAGTACAAAATTCCCTCTTTGTGTTGTACATTTCTTTTCAAAGTAACCCTGAGTCCTAAATGGACCAATACCAACAGGTCATGTTCAGACAAGTTGTCCTCTTCTCCTGAAAATATTTCCAAACTCCTAACTCGTTAAATGTTCAAGTCTCAGCAAGCATCCTCAACAATGATGTCTTTAATTGTACTGTAAAATGTATTAACCTTATAGTCTGTCTGAGGTTGCACATTAAACTGCAGCCAGTCTCTGAGTGTATTCATTTGTGAATGAAATCTACCCTTACCTGATGTAAAACTAAATATCACTCATTTGCCAAATGTTTGTATGGGTAACTATAACACAACAGTATATATCCAGGGGGTCAGAGAGTGATATACTCAGGAATATGCTTCAGTTATGAAGGACTTCTGTAGGAAGTATGCAGGTATTGCAGGGCCTTTTTGTAGTACTACATTTGTAGTATTGTGACAGGAGGATTTATCTCATCAAGAGAATGAGTCACAGCAGTCTGAAATAATCTGCCAGTTGATTTATAGTTTACCCACTGACGGGAGGACTATATGATTTTTTAAAATTAATTGTTATTTATTTCATAATGTCTTATTTATGTATCTAACATTGAACATTTTGGGATGCATATGTTGACAGTTTTTCATTATTTTATTTTATTAATTTTTTTCGGAAGGTTAAAATTGTTGGATTTTAATTCAAATAATTTTCCAGTCATTAATGTACAGTTTTGCTGACAGAATTAAGACTTTTTTTTCCCGATCATCATTGAATCTAAGCTGTATAAATAATAAAGGTAAATAATTGCACAAGTGTTGCCAGATTATGCACAGTATGATGCACTATATAACTGGTTTAAAAAAACATTTTATACCCACAGTTACTTTTCATACTGACTTCTCTCCGTCCCATAGACTCTATGGGACTGACACACGGGGCAACAGCGACACCCCGAGGCCACTGTATTGAATTACATCGTCCACATACCGGCTTGTTTTCTATGAAATTCTAACTAAAACAGCAGAATATGAACTCTGTATGCTACATGTATGTGTGCCTTATTATGCCGATCTCGAACACTAACCCAATTTCATCACTGACCAAACCAGCCAATGCAATGAAGTATTGTGGTGGTACTCTTGTGATTGTGACAGGGAGATGATGTGTGTCGACGTTGTGTGCAGGTGATATTTGCTAGCCACATGCTAACAGTCGTCGCAGCAGCAGCAGGACAGCAAGTAGCGATAACGTCAGTCACTGTTGTATGACATTTATTACTGCGGTTTACATTTTCTTTCTAAAAAAAATACAGCTTTGGGACTGGACTCGACCCACGTCAGGACATTGGCAGCGTTACATATTAAAGAAGATAGCCAGGCTAAAGTTAAATAACTTACTATAGTGAGCCAACACTAACGTTAGCTAGCTGATGAGCATTGCCAGAAAGTTCTGTATTCAGCCCGGCGATATTACAGTTTACTAACATTAGACTCTTATGAAACGTTCACAGATTGTCGCAGTAAATACTAAACATGGTGTTCCTGAAGCTGGCAGGTGTGAGCATCACCTCCATCAGTCCTTGACACACTTCAAAGTCAGGTAAGAGGAGCTAGCATGTTAAGTTAGCTAGCTACTGTAGCTAGCTAGTCAAGTGGTGTATCTGATTTAGCGAATCTTTCAAAACAAACTGGCCGTCATCATAGCTGGCAGGCTTTATGGCGTTTGCCTTCAAAATAACGCAATTTGTTGTAATCAGTCGCTTGTTGCTATATCTGACTTAGAAGTATCCGGCATGTCAATGTTAGCCGCATGTCATCCTACCTTCACATTAGCATACTCTGACAGCTACCGTAATTAGCTAAACTAGCTTGATGCTACAGAGACTTTGCAAACGACCCAATTGTTTTGAATTGTGTGACTCATGGCTGCCATCTGATATTCCCTTTTTTTTTACAGTAGTAACGTTGGCTGAAATTAACCAGCTTCAAAACGGCAGCACCAGGGGAGAAACTGGAGCCAGCATCCAGGTCAAAGATGGAGTTAGCAGCGGTGAGTGCACCTGCAGGCTGTTGCCACTGTTTGTTATGGTCATCATTACACAGCCAATGTACTCTATATCTGTCAGGCAGAGGGTGAATTAACACATACTATCAGCATTTATTTTCCCATACCAATACAACAGTTGAAATACAACCAATTGTAATGCTGTTGTGTGTGTGTGTGTGTGTGTGTGTGAGAGAGAGAGAGAGAGAGAGTGACCATACTGTAATATTCTGCAGTTACACATTTTCACCTTTAACCATTTGACTGTCCAACCATTTACCAGTGGTTGATTAATGATTGAAAAGAGACATCCTGTCCAATTTGATGGCACAGCAGTTAAAACTACATTTGGGTAATACTGGTTAAATATCCTCTATTACAATGTGTGTGTGTGTGTGTGTGTGTGTGTGTGTGTGTGTGTGTGATTCTTATCTCATAGTTGACTAATGGATTAGTCCAGGGGTGTCAAACTTATTTCAGGAACTGGTCCAGCACAGGGCCTGCTACTCTTTTTTAAAAAAAAATTGGAACAAATTACTAAATTACTAAATTTCACACTTTGCAAAGTCATCCAGTGGGCCAGATTTACACCCCTGGATTAGTCGATTGACAGAAAGATAATCGCCAACTATTTTGATAATTGAATAATTGTTAAAGTAATTTTTCATGCGAAATGCCAGAAAATGCTCTTCTCAGCCTCTCAAATATGGAGATTTTCTGCTTTTCTCTGTTTTATATCATATTAAACTGAATATCTTTATAACTGAATATCTATAAGAAGAAATTAAAATGTAAGGCATCACCTTGTATCTTTATAAAATGGGATGGACATTTTTCACTGTTTTCTGACATTTTATAGACAAAATTATTAATCGAGAAAACAATCGGCAGATTAAACGATAATGAAAATCGTTAGTTGCAGCTTTAACTTCAACACATTGTCAAATTCATACTCAAATCCAATATTACCATAAAGCAGTCCTGCTTATCGATTTGCAACATTGCCCACAAATGACCCAACACATTTAGAGACACTTAAGGGATAACTACATGGTATAAGCCGTGTAGCAAGATCTCTGACAGTGGAAACCTTTACATTGTCTCACAGCAGTGCCCACCCCCAGTTAAACCCCATGGACAAAATCAGCTGCCTTTTAGCTGGATGCCAATGACATTTGAGACTTGCCTATAGAGTAACATTGAATGAAAAAGCTGTGCACTGAAAGTCTCTGAAACCACCTGATAAACAAAATCAAAATCAAGTCAGAATGTGACCAAAGATGGGACAGAGCTGACATGGGGGGCATTATGGAAACATGCAATGATTTTTAACCCAGCCACACAGGTGCTGAAATCCAGTGTCTGAAATCGCCACACACACACACACACACACACAAACACACACACACACACACACACACACACACA
>JAOVVB010122888.1:0-12466 GCA_028570985.1 Heterobranchus longifilis | reverse complement strand
AGAGCTAATAGAACAAAGTGTCAGGAAGAAGAAAACACTGAATTTGCCAAAAAAAGAAGCCTATTAAGTATGTATGGTTGTTAAAAAAAAAAAAAAAAATATATATATATATATATATATATAATACAGACAGAGAACTGTATTAAAAGTTGCTGAAAAACAAACAGGAAAACTAAATCCAAATTCATCCAAATTGCTTGTTTTATGCAAATTTCCTGCAGTTATTACGTTCACTATTTGAGTTAATTGTTCATTTTATCAGTTGTTTTTGTTATGCATTGAATATAATATGAAATCAAACAATCAAACAAATCAATCAAACTGGTGTTTGGTTGTTAGATATCTCAAAATATTTAGATTTTCATAAATCACGTTTTTTATTGTGCACTCAAGGGTAAGGTTTTTGCACATTAACTCTTCATATAGTTTAGATGGCTGCTATGATAAAGGTGTAGGCCCATACATTGTCGGCCCATTTAAAATGCCCTTTATTGCACTCGAAGAAGAGCAAAGGTCAGAGGCAAAGCACAGACATAATGTAGCCCATGTTCAAAATGCAAAGATGTGATGGCACTGAAAACTTACTTCTCATATGCCAGCTCTTCATCGATGCAGAAACAGTGTCTTTCAGCTGTGCTCTTGATCTTTTGCTTTAGTATGGCGAAATACAGTTGATCTGCAGGAGGGAGTGGGGGGTAGGGCGACAACATAAAGAGGCAGTTATACTTGCTTTTGTCATGCATACAAACTTCTGTTGTCTCTCATTTCTCCCAAACCAGCTCCTCTTTGTCTGCAACTACTTCTTTAATGTCTTTTCCAGCAACTTACCTTTGATAAACTCAATGCATCTTGACGAAACATCGTCCGCGGTCATCTTGCCCGCAGTTTTGAACATGACAGTTTTGCAGAGAAACGTACGAGGTTGACTTTCTTTACGAGGACTTGCGCATACTAAAACATACACTGATACTGTGCACGGAGTTCAAAAATGTTAAAATCGATAAGTTAAAAATCTAGAAAAATGTTTTTGAGTCTGATGATTCAACTCTCCGGGACAAGAAAGTTAGCAGTCGAAGAGGGAAGGAGAGTTTCGAGTGCAAGTGCGCACTCTGCTAAAAAATGATCTCCGCCCGACTCCTCCCCTACGCTGTTTCGCGGGACGCTATTGGCTGCGGAAGTTCCAGAACGCTACATGATTGGAGGAAGGGTCTGTCAGTCAGGTTCTGCCCCGCCTGTTTCAGTTTAAAGTTCTCCACATAGGACACATGATAGGCCCTGGGAACGCTGCCCAAGCGGTTGCTAGGGCGATCCCTGAGCCAATCAAATTCGTGATTTACACTCCGACGACCCTCCCTCTTTCAGATTTGAGCTGCGCAAGGATGTACAAGAACCAAGAACCAGGAAAACGCCATGAAACATATGAAAATGTACACTGACAGTGGGGTGACTATAATATTTATGACATTAATACACCACTCCAACTCTATACATTGTCCATAAAACATGATGGTGCAGACAACGCGAAGTTATGATGTAATCTAGCTATTGCTCTAAAATTAATAGGCCTACCAGAGCAAGACTGAACTGCTGAACTGTGTATTTTGTGCACATACTACTAAACCCAGTGCATTGACGATAAAGGGACAGACGGTGTCGCCATATTAGGTCAAAATCTGGGGAGGGGAAAAAAACGACTTTCATACACTGGTCATTTAAAACCTAATGCTATTCAGTGCATGCGCAGCCTGCAGCTGTGTGCGTCTCCACATATTTTCCAACTACTCTTAAAGTTGACAGGGTTCATCCTGCAGCCTGCAGACCCACTTACCTGTTATCTCAGTGTAAATATCAGAGTTTGGCTCCGCCTCTGAGCTGCTGTGAGCTGCACAGCGCTTTTTCCTCGACTCGGCTCGTCTCCTCTCGCTCTTGCGCTTCATTTTGTCTTCAGGGCTGCACGGTGGACATTCCTGAGCAGCTGCAACACACCTCCTTCGCTTCGCAGTGCGGCGGCTTGTCCCCGTTTTGTTGCTGTGTTATTATGGCATGGTCTTGCTGCTCTTGCGCTGCTGATGATCTGGAACTGCGTGTGTGTGTTGTATGTGTGTCAACCGAGGTCTCTCGTTGTCTGCTCCAGCCTCTCCGGTGTTGGTGACGTCTATGAGCAGGGGCAGGTTTCTGCTTTCTGAATCCCCTGCATGTGACGTATCAGGATTAGATGTCCAGCAGCGCCCACCCTCCACCCTCCATCTGCAGCAGCTGTTTAGAAAACGTAGGGGGGTGTAGTCCTATAGGTGCTGACCAGATCCCAGTTGGATGTGACTGTGCAATGACCATGCATTACAGCAATGGTTCCCAAACTTTTTCTGCAGGGCCCCCCTTTTGTTCATAAAAATACTTTAAAGCCCACATTTAACCAGACACATCCTTTGCTTGCAGATTGTTATATAATTTATTTGAAACATGGCTGGAATTATTACAGAACTGCAACTTCAGTGTGAAAAAACTAGGTCTAAATAAGGAATGGAAGTAAATTAAGCATTAAAAGGGACACTGCAACATGCATCTTCAAAAATTTTACTGTGTAACAGCATTCATTGCTTTCATCATCAAATTTTCCCCAAATTGTAGCATGACACAAGACAAATAATAGAGAAAATAGCAATTAAACTTTACTTGCAGTAAAATCAACACTGTGGATATGAGGAAAGTATAAAATAAATACCCCGTGAGAAGGCCAATTACTAACATCAGTGCACCAGTTGTTTTAAGTGTTCATAAATTTCTTATTAATCACACGACCATCTTACAAGTATGAGAACAGAATTACACAACGTAATACATAGTAATAACTGATAGAAAAGGTAGAAAATGAAACAGTAATGCATTCAACAATACAATTCAACTGTGCAATACTCTGATTTACTCTGCTTTAAGTATAATGCACATATTTGACATACTTATTTCTTATCTTTATTTTTCTTATAATTTCTCTGTGGGCAGAAGTATGATTTCAGGCAGCCAACTGGCTACACATGGGCGATCTTTGGCTTATTGCTGAAGTCCAGAGTCTGTTGAACTCCGGCGAGCTGCAGGAGCCAGTTAATGGGCATGTGGTCCAGGCGGTTCATGTCAAAATGGGAAAAAAGAACATGAGAGCCTGCGGAGAGAAGAAAGAGTGTTGAGGGGGTGGGATACAACACAGTGGAGGCAGAGAGAGATAAATTAAGATTGAGCAGAGATACAAGGAAACAGAGAGAGAAACTGGAAAGATTACCTGGTCCTGCAATGATGGCTCCACCTTGCTGATGCATGTCCCCCTGGAAGTCAAATGCAGGGCTAGTCATGGCCCTCCATATACTCTTCATTTGTCCCATAAAGATACCAGACTTCACATGGGGACTAGGGTTGGCTGTGTACATAAACACACACACACACACACACACACACACGCACACACACACACACACACACACACACACACACACAGATTCAATTCTTCATTAATTACCATCTCAGAATATGCTGGTTTATGACCTTAATTGTAAAAAGTGAGATTTACATGTTTGTTATAAAGCAGGTCTGGGTGCTATATAAATATTGTGAAAGTATAAAAATGGAGAAATGCAAACAGCCTGTATTCAGAAACTGTGTCTTTAAACGAGCCGCCAGGACTTCCATAAGGTTGTGATGTCACAACTATACTATATTATATAGAGTGCCTTTACAGTCATTCCCCAGCTGCAAAGACGGTGCAGAGATGCAGACAGCTCAGATGCATAAGACCCGGAAACACTGACCAATCAGAGCACACGGGAGGGGACCTTAAAGAGACTGGCGCTAAAATGGAGCGTTTCAGACACAGGGTGAATACAGGTCTATTCTGACAGTGAGAAAAAGAATGTGTTTTTTTTTTACAGTACAGCTACAGCATATAAACATGTTCTAGTAGAAACCCAAAAATACAAGTATGAACCTAAAAATGAGCATAATATGGGACCTTTAATTGCATTACCTGAATCTGTATACTTCTCTTCTCTCCTCATCCCAAGCTTTTGATAAATGCACCTCTCCGGGTCCACATACATCTCATAAGAATACCCCGTCAGTGCGCAGAATGGCTATAGAGATTGAAAACTAAATCAGCATGATAGGAAACTGTGTGGTAGACTGAATGTATGCATAAGAATCACCAAATGAATTACCTCTATATGATGATGAGCAGACTGACCAATCACAACCAGTCTAATGTCAGCATCCTGCAACAACACACAGACTCAGAATCAACCATTTAGATTTATACCATCCACGCTATCAGGGTATTATCTCTGATCTGCATGTCAAATTTGCAACTATGGATCAGGACTTACCTCCAGTGCTTCTTTAGGTATTTTGCTCAAATCCTCCACATATTCTTTACAGCTGTAGCACAAGAAATTCTGCAGGGACATATACAGTTACATTAATAGGCCATAGATATATGAGATAATTACATTAGCCCACTTTTTAAAACTCTCATCTTGCACCTATATCATGTTTAGCCCTCTGTCTTCTTCACCTATGATCTCGCCATTCCTCCACTGCCATCATAGCATGGGAAGCTGTTGGGGCATCTGTCCAGCAAGGCTGCTGCTCACCTGTTGTTGCTTGCTGTGATGCCTTTATGAGGCTCAATCTACTTATGTTGAGGCTCTCATGATTTTACTTCAGGCAGTGTACAGTAGCAGCCTTATGAGTCATCAGCAATGTTAAGCCAAACAAAGTTTTTCCCTACCCGCACGAAAATTATGACCGATTTCCTGTCTTGATATAATTTCTTGAACGGAACAGAGACTCCATGCCGGTCGTAAATTAAACAATCTTCGACGTCTTCCAGACGATAATCGACAGAAGGGATCCCAATTTCCTGATTTTCTTTAGTTACTTGTCGAGTTATGGGAGAAACTGCTTCAGCCATTTTTTTTACCCGAGGCTTCCCGAATTCGCTTTGCTATTTCGGGAGTTGCCGTTCAGCCTTGAAGAGCTGGTGGCTGCAAATTCACGCCCATAAGCTGTGTGTGTGTGTGTGTGTGTGTGTCAGAGAGAGAGAGAGAGAGAGAGAGAGACAGAGAGAGAGGGAGAGAGAGAGAGAGAGAAAATGTAAGTTAAAGTAGCATATGCCTATTGATTATATTAATGCTTCTATTTATTATTTAACTCAATGCAGAACAGAAACTGACACCAGTGCACACATAGGCCTATAGCAGCAATAACAGCTCATTTGCCCCTAAAGGCAAATTCATGATTTGAGATATGCTGGGAAAATAGTCACTGTCTGAGTTGTGCATGGGTTTGAGTAACCACTAAAGTGATACTCCAGTGATTTAGTAGGCCTATTGCCAACTTCCATAAAATTGTGGAACTCAAAGGGTCAAAACTGAAGAAAAATAAAAACTTTATCCAACAGGGTAATTCATCTTGAGCTCCAAGCTGCTGCATCGCACAGCACACTGCCAGCAATGTCAGTTAATGCATACATACACAGACACACACACAGACACACACACACACACACACACACACACACACACACACACACACACACTCACCCACCCGCTGGACTATAGCTGCCCCCCGCCACCTCCAAGATCCCCCCTCTACTGGGAGACACTATGAAAAAAAAGCCACGGAAAAAAATGTGTCATTTGGACCAAGAACCTACAAACCCGGCCCAACATTCGCCCAAATCCACCCCAGGGAATGGGCCACATGCTCGGGTAAACATCCTCTGCCTCAGAAAAGCCTGGAGAATTTTGGAGCTCCAGAACCTCCAGAAACCCGGCCCAAAATTGGCCCAAATCAAACCCAGGAAAGTTTCCCCACCCTGGGGTAAAACTGCCCTGCGTCATTCTCCCCTCCGCCTGGGAGCCACTGAAAAAAATCCCAAACTGGGGTGCCCTATGACGAATTACGAATCGGCCTCGTCGGCTTCCGTCGCGCTGCCCTCTCGGTGCGGAAGTGAGAGCAGCAGACAGCAGAGCCAGAGCTGCCACTGTTTGGATAAACACAACGCTAGTTCAGCAGCAGGTTTTCTCGCCTCCGAGTCTCTCTTGTCGGGACCTGTCAGCATTCATCTTGACCGTGCAGCATAGCAGTATTATGCGAGCACCGTCCAGAGTGTGGGAGCACCGTGTGAAGTGGTGAGACATGTTTCATGTTGGGGCTACAGCTAAGTTAGCATCTAGTGATGGAGCAAGCTAGCCTGTCAGACAGCTCACTGGGTTAGCACTGGAAGCGTGTCTTTTTCTCTAAATGAGGATGTGAATATGTTGTTAAGCTAATATTAGACATAAACATGTCAGGACTTCTGACAAAATACAACCGTCACGTTAAGACCAATGTGTGTGTATGCTAAACAAATGACCACCTGTTCAATGTTTACATCTTTTCATTCGGCTGCAACCAGACGATGCATCGTTGTTTCCTTGCTAATCTATAGTATGACAATAATACATCTGCTATCACACGTAGGCAACAAAGTCAGAGTTTTAACATGTGACAAGTAATGTACTCGCAACACAAATAATTTAAGTCAAATGGTTTCGACAGCACGGCTGTAAAGCTTGCTGCTTTGTTGTGTGCTATACTGTAGTTTCAAGTTATTTATTGTCAAATCCACAGCAATTACTAGAAGCAGACAAGCACTCGTTGGCAATACAAATTGTGGATCTCGAGTTCCCTCCAACAATGCTAATTAAATATGTAGGCTATTAAAAAAGAGAAAAGAGAATCATACAAGTAAAAGCACAATGAGAATCTTTAGACATACAATAGTTCAGTTGAATTATATGGATACAATATAAACCCAGGGCTGAAATATAAACAGCTTTACACTCAAAATATATTATTTAATTGTGATATCAAGCTAGGATGTCACTGTGTAAATGTGTACTACATGGGTAGAAGAGTGTTAAGACAGTGTTGGTTACCATTAGTCTATTTTCTGCATGTTTCCAGCAGTTCCAGTATATATAGATCTATCTTGATTGTCCTTGACACTTAAAGGAGATGCTCACATTTTCTCAGGTTTATCTTAATACTGTACTCACATCATTTGATGTTATTTGTTATTTGTCTCTGTAATATTGATCCTCCTGTCCATACTGGTTGTGAAGGGATCTATTTCTAACATGATTCCAATGTAAGTGATGGGGACAGTAGATACAAGAAGATACCTTTATTATCACTGTACAAAAAATGCAGAGCAAGCATGTAGATGCCTAATTAAGGATAAAAACAGTATAACACTATAAAGTATAAGTATAAGATTTAAAAAAAATGAAAATAAGATAATATAATGAAATAAATACTGTATATACACAGAATACAAGAATCAAGTATCCAGTAGTGGAAGCAAGTGGAACCAGTAGTGCAGTATGGTTGGAGAGTTATTGCATAGTTGCATTATTGCACTTGAAAAGAGGTAGGATAAATCACAGTCTTTGTTTTGTGTAAAAATGCATCGTGAAGTTTAGCTGAAGATAATATGACTCAAATTACTCTTTCTGGAGAAACACAAAGAGAATTTGCTTTATTTAAAAAATAGCAATTACATATACAACATTATTATATATATATATATATGTATATATATGTATTTTTTTTTAAATTCCAGATAATATTGTTGGCAGAGGAACTTTCCCGTAGGCTACATGTTGATGCAGGTCTCTCCTTACAAAGTGATATAAACTTTAAAATATTTACTGATAGTTTGTAATTATTGTGAAAATATATATTTTTACAATATGTGAGGATACTCTTTTCTCTACCACACTACTGAAGGATTGCTTGAACCTCAGTACTTTTTGTGTATCGACCTAAATATGTTTGAGCATTGAAAACTGTCAAGTACTAGAAGTTAATCAATGTTTTGTCAGATCTTGTTTACATATTCTTTTAATAGATATTTACTGACTTACGTCATAAGTTTGCCAATTTTATACAATTTTGCCAACATAAAAGCGTACAACACTGGCTAAGTTCTTGTATGGTTGCTTGTGTTAAGACAGCATTAATTACTGCTGCGTTTGAGATGTTTGGCTTGTTTTGTTAAATTAACAAAAAAGGGTTTAAAAGTAAGGTACTGAAAAAAAGCCAACAATGATACCTAGTCTTGCACTACTGTGACCTTCAAGGTCCTTAGAATAATGTATTTACTAACAAATCGACTCCTGTTTGTTCTAGAGTTTCCTTGAATCATCTATATGGGCCATCTTCTCTCGAAAAATGGTTACCGCCTGAAGAAGAGGACACGCAAGTTGCACCACAGGAAGAAGAAGAAGAGGAACTGTTTCCTGCAGCTGCCTTGCATGCTCTGCTTCATTGTCCACAGCAACAGCAGCGGTCTTGACGACGACAGCGACCATTTGGAGGCCGGCGTCAACGGCAGCGCGTGCCGTCATAACAGCATCACAGGAATCAGTGTCCCTGGTGTGGGTGGAGTTGGCATTGGAGCAGCAGCTGCCTCGAAGCTCGCCGAGCGATACGCAACACTCGCATCTCCTGAGGACTGCTCCAAGTTCCTGTTGTCGCCACGGGAGCTGGCTATCTGGGAGGGCCAAGGAAGGAGCCTTTTATCAGCTGTTCCTGCCAAACTGATTGCACCACCGGCGCTGTTCCGAACAGCTGGGGTGTCTGTGACCGTGCCCATACCTGTACCTGTGCCTGGCTGCACCAACGACTACACTGAGATGGTAGGGAGCTGCACCAACAGTGCCAAACATTGTAGCTGGTGAAGATACAGCATTGACTCAAGATTGCCTAAACAGCCATGATTTACCAGCACTGCTGCTAATGGTTCATAGGGCTGTCTTAAGATTGATTTACTAGTAAGCAGCCATAGGATTTAGACTGATGTAGTTATTTTATCCAAACAATCTGTCCCTCCCCAGATTAATGCAGGAAATGAAATGTTGATCAGTGTTTCCCATAGCCCAAGATGATGTCCTCAAATGTCTTGTTTTGTCCACAACTCAAAGATATTCAGTTTACTGTCATTGAGGAGTAGAGAAACCAGAAAATATTCACATTTAAGAAGCTGGTATTTAAGCTTAAAAAATGACAAACCGATTAATTGATTATCAAAGTAATTGGCGATTAATTTAATAGTTGACAACTAATCGATTAATCTTTGCAGCTCTACTTGACACCAATGACAAACATTGCCGGCAGTGACTAATGACCATTAAGAATATCAATAGACTAAAGTGTGTTTTTTGACACTATAAATATTTTAACTGAATAAGGTCAGCCAAACTGTTTATAATATGCAACAAAAAAGGATGGATTTGAATCAGCTCAAAGATGAAACAGAAGTCCAAGTGTTTTAAAGAGAAACATCACACAGTTTCTTTTGTGTTCTCAAGATATAAGAACAAAATTGCCGGAGTCACAAGTCACAACTTCACACTCAGATCAACAGCTTTTTTAACTTCTTGTTTTATTTTGTTCTCATTGAGTATCCAAGGTGCTGATTTAATGTTTCATAATGTGGGCGGTGTAAGGTTCTTCAAACACTGCAACTGTATTTAAAGGTTTTACACTCAAATCTGCCTTGACTTGCCTGAAGAAAATCTGGTTCCATCTGGCTGATGTGTGTGTGTGTGTGTGTGTGTGTGTGTGTGTGTGTGTCTGGGTGCAGGTGTGTAAGAGGAAGTGCTCAGAGGTGCAGAGGTGCACCCCCTGTAAGCAGCCGCGCTGCACCTTCGCTGCCCCTGACGGAGGGCTGGAGAACGGGGGAGTGGGAGGAGGTGGGGGAGAGGCCGCCTCGAACTCTGAAACTGGCCACTGTCACCTTCCCCTCTGTCCACTTCCCTCCTCCTCTGCTTCTTCTTCCTCTGCCTCCTCCTCCTCCTCCTCCTCCTCCTCCCCTGCTGACGGCTGCTGCGGGTCGGGTCTTCATGCTGATTTGCCCCACAGTTCAGACTCGTCCCCCTGCTGCGTGCATCAATATGATGACTGCCAGGCGAGATGTTCTGACGCTGCTGATCACTCAAGTATCAACCACCTGCCTTCCTCCATCCTTCTTAAGGTCAGAGTTCATCACCGAGTTAAATTTACTGATGTGGCTTTTACTAGACTGGGGATGTGCATGCTGAATGGATTTGTCTTTGTGTATTATATCTTCTTTTGCCTCCGTGCAGGTGCTCTCCCACTTGACAGTGAAGGAGCGCTGTCTGTGTGCCTCTCTGGTGTGTAAGTACTGGAGGGACCTCTGCTTGGACTTCCAGTTCTGGAAGCAAATCGACCTCAGTGGCCTACAACAAGTAAGCACATAGGGTCGTGCATTTTGAGTGATCAGGAGAGGCCTTAGGCTATGTTCACATTACCAGCAAATGTGACACAGATCTGATTTTTTCAGAGTAGTGTGGACACAGAAATCCAATACATATCTGATCACTGGCCATGCAACCGCTGTGAGAACGGTCATATCGGAACTCACTTTTACGTCAAACTCCTTTTTACGTCACTCACTCACCTGCTCCTGTTGCCGGCCAATACACCCTCCAAACTCCTACGTGCTTTAATTCTCAGGGAGATGAGTCGCCTGAACTGTCTTGCCCTGAGAGTCTTGTGGAGAGGCGCTTGACAACTATGTTGTTAAAAGTAGCCCTCAACATCCTGTAAATTTGGATGACATCTGTTTGAGTGAAGCCATTCACGTCACAATCCCACTGCTTCCCGCTTCCACATACACCTCCGTACAGAAGAAGCAGCCATTGCTCCACAAATAATTTATCTCTCTTTCTCCTTGTCTGCGTCCTCGTTATTATCTGCTTACGAATTTGCTGCTTTCCACTGCAAATAAACGTATAAATTAAACCGTAACCGCTAACTTCAGTGGCCTCTGGGGCCACCGTGTTTACTTCTCTGTGACGTCTTTGTTATTGTTCTTTTGCGCATGTGCGTCAGTTCAGGACCATGGCCAGTCTACACTTGAGTCTGATATTGGCCTAATATAAAAAATATGGCTAAACAAAACAGATCGGATCTGAGCAATGAATCAGAATTGAGCATTAAACCCTGAATGTGAATGTAGCCTTAGTGTCTCATCAACAGGATGCCTAACAGTCTCCTTAACCCTTATAATTAACCGTCTATATTGTACATATCAGATCTATGGTGTATACACCTATTTATATCATACCTCCAGTTATTCTATATATAATGTTTACTATTAGGACAACTTGTACTTACATTTTCTGCACTATTTTTCTGCTTACTATGTTCTACAGTACATATCTTAGCATATTCATATCACTGTTCATACTATTCATACTGCTCATACTGTATATATCTAATGTATTCATATTATTCCAGATTCTATTTATTCTTTCTGAGAATTCTGTACATCATTCTGCACTTTTTTGCACTTCTGGTTAGATGCTAAACTGCATTTCGTTGTCTTAGTACCTGTACTCTGTGCAATCAAAATAAAGTTTAATCTAATAATTAACAAAACATTTAGTTGTTTCAACTGACTTTAATCTCTCCTTGTGTTCCCCTGTTCAACAGGTAAACGATGATCTCCTGGTGAAAATAGCCTCTCGGAGGCAGAATGTGACAGAGATTAACATCTCGGATTGCAGAGGGGTTCACGACCACGGCGTGTCCTCCCTGGCCTCACACTGTCCAGGCCTGCAGAAGTATACAGCATACCGCTGCAAGCAGCTGGGTGACATGTCCCTGTCAGCCTTGGCTACACACTGCCCTCTGCTGGTGAAGGTGCACGTGGGCAACCAGGACAAACTGACGGATGAAGCACTGAAAAAGGTATCCGTTTAGAGCCAGAATAGAGACACAAGAGCTTTCTTTTTCAATGTCTTGCTTGTCTGTGATACAACCACGTCATTTGTTGTTTTTATTCCCAAATGGAAAGTGAAGTAATACTCCAATAAAATGATTCAGTTGAAGATTTCCAGTATTTAATCTTAAATTTGCTCAATTATGTGTCCTTTTTGCCTTCAGCTGGGAGAGCACTGCAGTGAGCTGAAGGACATCCACTTGGGTCAGTGCTACAGTATCACAGATGAAGGCATGGTGGCCTTGGCTAGAGGATGCCCGAAACTGCAGAGACTCTACTTGCAAGAGAACAAACTGGTGAGTCCCACACATCTGCTCTCATATTTGTGCTTTTTCTCCCGACTTGCCTCGCGGTTTCTGCTCGTTCAGGAGCCCAGGTGTCTTCTGTGTCTCTGTTTGACAATGTGAAGACAGACCGCAACGCATCATAGGTGTGTACCTATAATGCAACTGTATGCTGAAATGCTAACAAAATGCCTGTAGCTCGCTAAAAACATTAGAGTTAAGCCTGTCAAAGGATTATTTTAACACCATATGTCTGTATTTAGAAAGAGGATCCCACACACTGCTCTTGCTCTGCATCACAATTTAGTGATCACATTTCACTATAACACAAGTTATCACTAAA
>JAOVVB010122878.1:0-12467 GCA_028570985.1 Heterobranchus longifilis | reverse complement strand
TAAGAGAATTAAGAATAAAAATAGCAATTCAAATTCTCTGCGTTTAATAGCAATTTATCAAACAACTGTTGACAGGCAGAACATAAACTTGAATACGATGCCTTTGACTTCCAGCAGTCAACTCTTTCTGAGCCAGGAAAAACCCTGGTATATAACGGCATCAGTTCCTCGTAGGGAAGGGCTATCTGACGGCAAGGTGAAGCGGTGAAAATATTCAAAATATAGCATACGCTTAAACAGATTTTCTTTGTGTGGCTACAATATGTTTTGCTGTGTGGCCCCGCCCACAGCAGTACATTGTTTAGCTTCTGTGTCGGTACTCCTCTCTGCTTCTGGAGGCGTGCCGACCTGCCATCTACTGCAGGTAATACACTGACTATGGATAAGTACCTCATACAACCCCACTTCAAAAAATCCAAACTATCCCTTTAAGACTTCTTCAGGCCACCATGGTGTGTGTAAGGATTGTTAGTAAAACGTAAAGAGAGTTTAGACATGCCTGAAGCAGTGCATTCGCCAGGAAATTGCCAAGAGGAATGTTTTTGAACATCAACCAAAATCATTTACAACCTTTACATATCTAAGGTGTTATTCATGCATCAAGCTTCACCCAAAAATGCATGAAGTCAGTTCGCTGAGGTTATTACAGCGTCTGTCTGAGAATGTGCGGCTCAAACATGACATCATCATGATAGATGAAAGACATGACGCATGTGCGCTGGCAAACTGTATCTTCTTTCCTTCTAAACATGTTGAGAGGCATTATAGAGAACTGTGTGAGAGAGGACAAGATGTGTGCGTGTCTTTGTTCTTGTGACACTTAATCCAGAACCAAAACCACTTCTGAAGGTTTCCCCTGCTGTGCTCAACAAGGTGGACAGTCTCCTGTCTCGATAGCCTCACCAAATTAGTGCTGAAAATATCTTTTCTTTCACCAATATGTTGCAGAATGACTTAAAACTCTAAATGCTTTTAAATTAAGAATGAAAGAATTAAGGGGCAGACTCATTAAGATGTCGATGTTTTTAAAATGACCCTGGGGTGATGTCACTGACTCTCTTATTTGTCTTTTTGAAATGTAAGAAATGTGACATGTTTTGATGCTCAAAATGTCCTGGAAGAGGACCCACAGAGTTATATATTGTGTCCCGCCCCAATGTTGAAAGGAAATCTGCGCCCTTGCTGCCATCCTGTGCGTGCCCACCAACAGGATAACGTACAAACAGATTTGATCTACACCCCTGTCCATATCAGTTCTGTGAGACAATCAGACTGAGTGCTGACCAAAAAAAAGACCAAAAACAAGATGATTGAGGCTTTAGTCATTGACTCTGCGAGTGTGTGGTTGAATTTCACAGGGGATGTGGGTGATGAGGAGCACAGTGTGTCATCGTGTGTTGCCTGAGGTTATCAGGATGACGTATTCTCAGGTGTGAAGCGCTGCCTGGACAAGCCCGTCTGCTGGCCACGTTTTTTTTTCTTTTTTTCTCTCGACAAAGGGTGAGCTAATGTATTTACCAGGGTTATTATTGTCAACGATAAACTGAAACTAAAAAAAAAAAGCAGTGAAAAATATTTTTGTAAACTGAAATGAAATAAAAAACTGTACCCTTTAAGAAAAGTCAAAACTAAACTCAAACGATATTGCCTGGTTAAAAAAACGAATACAAATAAAATAAAAAATGAAGTAAATTCATTAGTCACAAATTCATTTGAGTTTTAGTTTTTTAACTATAATATCTCACTACCGAAAAAAGGAGACGGCATGAATTTCCGTCAACTCTCGCGAACCACAGAAGGACTTGACATTTCAGGAGATTAACATTAAACCTTATGGCCATTCCTATACAGTTCTCCAGCCGTGTATTTTGTATGTATATGTAGCTACATACTTCTGAGACATTATACCTGGCCCTAACAAAAACAAACTAAACTAGCACTACGTCAAATTGTGTTTCTGAAAACATTTTAGGTGAGAAATAAGCAATACAGTAACAGAATCTTGATTCATATTTGATCAGCACTGCCTAGTTTGACCGTTTGATCTGATATTCGTGAGACGGACGGCAGCCTTCTTACTTGTTGACAAAAATGCAACGCGGTCCCTCCTCTGTCAGTCATCATCTTAAACCCCGCCCCATATGAGACGGGATCGGATCTACAAGTTTTTAGTCGATTTGAAATCTGAGGGCAGGCCAGACTATATGCAAAGTGAATGAAACATGAACTTTGCAGATAGAGCTGGTTCCCAGGCTAATGCATTTCATCATCATGCGTAAAATTGCATTGTCATGCATGAGGGTGATTAATCCCTAATTCACTTTAATAAAAAGGTACCAGCACGCATGTTGTTCATGCCATGACCATCGAAGCGTGGCGGCGCAGCTATGAAAGTCTTCTCTTTGTGTAAAACTACTGAAAAAAGTATAAAAAACCTAAAACTAAACCTTTCTGAAAGACTGTAACTAAACTAAAACTAGCAACCACACTCTGAAAACTAACTAAAACTGAAATGAAATCGAAAAGTTAAAAACTATTACATAGCCAGAGACAGAGATGGAAGGATGCTGAAAATGCCATTATGTGCACCGTACTGAACTGAAGTTTATTCAGATGTACGTTCACATTTTTATCAAAACTGTTTTCATCTGTCTATCAGCCTTCAGCAGTAACAGGCTGTTTGTTTTAGCCCGTTTCCATTCGCTGATATATTATTCCAGATCTGAGGCTTTTCCTGACGGTTAGCTCCACATCTGTTGAGTCAGGACGCTCGCTTCCTTTCAGCTTCCCACTCGTGACCTCGCTCTCCTCCCAGCTCCACCGCGCCCCGCTCACATTTGTCCCCCGCCTCGTTAATGAGCCCTATCTGTCAGTCAGAGTGTCACTGTTTACTGTAACTGACAAGGAGCTCTTTTACCATCACAGCATCTTGATTTAAATTGTTAGGACACCAGAGCTGCAACTAACCCGTATTTTTTGTTATCAATTAATTCATTAACGATTATTTTAAGATGACGTCTTCATATTGCTTGTTTTTTTTTTTTCGACCAACAGTCAAAAACCAAGAAATATTTCATTTATTGTCATATTTAACAAAGAAAAAGCAGCAAATATTCACATTTTGTAGGAAAGACACTATGGCCAAAATCTTCTATCCTGATTTTGTATCTCGATAACGATATATATAACACGATATAACATGTATTCTGGTAATTCAATAAATAAATAGTCTATATGAAATAACCACAGGGTAAAGCAAAGCCTATTTTGGTATACTCTGTGAATTAAATACTTAATTGAAAAGTACTTTCTCATTTTATGAAGAACGTAGTGCAAAATGAACATAACGTGCAGGGATCAGAATGTAAAGCGTCGTCCAAATGAAATAAATAAATATTATCGTAACGCAGTTCAGCTGCTGGTTTTTCGACGTTGCGATAGAAACGATATAGAAAAATATATAGGGTAGACCGGGGCAAGACGCACCCCCGAGGTAAGCCTCCCCGATCATTACATGGAGCCAATTTCTGTTTGCACTTTTTCTGTTGAATCAAGATGTGTTACAGTCTCCGGGCGACTCTCACAGAGATCTGATGAAGTGTGCTGAGAGTGATTCCCAACATAACATCACGGATTATAAAAAAAAAAAGATCAATTTGCTATCTTCTTTGTGCACACAGTGAAACTTTACGAGGAAGTAACACACATGTGGTTCCGTGTCAATGTCACAGCAGCCAGCTGTGTCAGGCCATAAAACACGGATGACATCACATCCTCTAAAGATTGCTGCTACAGCGGGAATATGAAGACGAGGCGCTGAGTGATATCACATCTGTCAGTGTCGCCGTAAAACCATGAGTCGTCACCCTGTGATTCTCCCAGGGAGAGGAGAAGTCAGAGATCAAGTAAGAGCAACACTTCCGTCCTGGGAGTGATTAAAACAGGCTCCGCACTGCACTTGTGCTTAACACGTGTGGAAATTAATAAGCAACTTATCAAATCTCTGGCTTTTAGAAGAAAAAGGCAATCTAACTATAAAGCAAGGAATCTGTGTGTGTGTGTGTGTGTGTGTGTGTGTGTGTGTGTTTCGCATATCTCGAGAACCATTCATCCGATCGACTTCACACTTGGTGCATGTATTGGCGGGGACCAAAGGGAGTCCATTGTTGAATTTGGTGTAATTTGGTCAGATGGTGGCGCTATAACAATGACTTTGAACCATAAAATAAACTTCTTCAAATTTTCCTGGATTCTGTGGGTCCAGATGACTCTGTCTATATAAGCCACTCCCATTTACATCTAGATCGATTTTCCGTCATTTTTAATCTGTTTTTTGCTAATCGTCACCAAATTTGGCACAGAACATCTCTGGACCAAGCCGGAAAAAGGTTACTTTTTCAGAATTTTGATATTAGCTAGCCCTTAAAGCTTTGTGCTATTCAGGGTTCAACGTTAAGGTTTCTTTTAACTTGCCCGGTCGGGCAGGTCGGAAATCTGCTTGCCCAAAGTCAATTTTTTACTTTCCCCTACACAAATTGCTTAATTTATTAGCAGTTATCAAATACCAACAAAGACTGAAGTTAATTGTCAACTCCCAATAGAGGTGAGAAAAAACTGTTTTCATTCTTTAGGGTTCTTACTTCACTTTTTTCACCATCCTCCCAGAACTATCCTGAAATGAATGTGGACTGTCCCAAAAGTCTTTAAAACACTTTAAAAAAAGTTAAAATCATTCAAATTGGCCTTTAACATAAATAACATACATAAAATATCATACAAATGATTAGATGATCAATCATAAGCCTTTTCATTCATCTATAAAGATTCTAGGCCCAGTTTGTTATTTATAATTTGCATGTTTGTTTTGATTTTGATGTTAACTAACTTCAATTAAAATATATTTGTGTAAAAAGTAGCATTTGGTTGCATTGATGTGCATATGTAATATGCAAATAAGATTTTGCACAGGGCCCCCAAAAACTTAGATACAGCCCTGCTAGCTGCTGTGTAAGTTTGCGGAGCTGCTGGATAACGGTTGTTTTTTTGACGACGGGACGTCCCCTGCACTTGCCAGGTCGGGCAAGTGAGTTGCCCCGGGCAATCGGGCAATCCGTATTGTTGGTGGACATGTGTAGATATGTCTGAGTGGCTGTAACAATGGTGCCATTGGTGCCATTTGGCCAATAGGTGGCGCTGTAGCAGCATTATCTAACTATAAAGGAAGGAATCTCTGTCAGTCTGTGTATGTATGTATGTATGTATGTATGACTGTCCTTTACATATCTCATCCTTCCTGTGAAGTTGTGTGAAATCAATCTCGAAGCAAGTCGGGGCCAAGCAATCGTCCCACTCCAAACGGGCACACGTTCCGAACGGCCGCATGCTCCGAACGGTCACGCCCCCCCGACAGCGCTGCAAGCAGCAATACCAGGGGCCAAGAAATCGGCCTGTTCTCAAACAGGCACCTCACTAGTCTCATAAATTCACAATAAGTTAGTGTTTCAATAATGCACACAATCCACTGTTTGTACATCTGGTTTACTACATTGGTACCACTACAGTCGTAGTACAGTAACACTTTTTATTTTACAACACAGCCCTGTCACAATTACAGAATCTGACCTCAAACTTTTGGCTCAGAAGTTGAGGAGAGTCACACTTTCTTCAAACATTTCTTTCTTTCTTCTTACCTATTTTGGTGTTGGCTTGAATCAGACACAACCTGTAAAACTGAGCTCACACTGAAGCCTTTAAAACACACACTTTAATAACAATCTGGGCCTGGCTCCAACCTTTTAGGAAGAGCCTATAAAGAGCAGAGCACACCCTCAGAACAACTGGGGCCAAATAATCATAGTTGCTGAGTGATGCTGTCTGTTTCTCTGCGCAATAAAAACACTGGAGGCAGCTGATGCCTGAAAGGTAATCACACTCCCCCGGGGGTTTTCCTACTTTCCCTCATCACCTTTCCTGCCAAGTGCCCCCCAAACAAACACACACACCGACATGACTTCTCACAGTCATTTGTGTAATGTCGTCTACGTGAAACCGTGATATATTCTGAAACAGACCGTGAAAATCTCATACCGTCGCAACCCCACTCTCTTCTTACTGTACAATTTGTCTTTTGTCTGTAATTTGCTCTCTGAACGTGATTGGCTGTTTGTGTTATTTGGCTGCAGGGTGCGCAGCGGTTTTTCTTTATGAAATTCTGTGTCATGTTTCATTTCATTATGTGAACATCTGTTGCTTGTTGTGTTTGATGTACACTGTGTATGTTTCTCAGCTGTGATTTATAGCATTTTTTTAACGGTTTGCATGGCTAAATACACACATACATACTGATGGTTCAGTGAAGCATTTGTCTATGATATAATGTTACGTGATGTTTGCATTTCATTCTGTGCGGCTTTGTCATGTAGCACCTGTCTGAGAGGGACGGAGCGAGTGCAAAGCAATCTCTTTAATTTCCTGTGCTGTGCGTTGGGAGCCGCTGCAGTGAAAGAGTGGGTGTAGCTGATGTGTCTGTGTCTGGGCACGTAGAGGTTAAAAGTGATATAGCACCCTGTTGTGTACTTTAACAGACAGAGTGCCGATTGTTTAAAAAACGAAAAATGAGCCACCTGAGGTGAGATCACACTTCCTAAGTCACGAAACATCAACGTTAATGACGTATGAACGAAACCGTGTGATATTTTTAGACCCTTTTTTTACGGAACACCTACGCATGATTCCAGGCTTTTAAAAAGGGCCGTACACGTTTTCGCTGTGCCGAGCCGACCGTCTTCCAAAGCGTCCAACACATTTTTAGTTTTCAGCACACAATGAAAATCAACCCAATCGCCAGAATAAATGTTGACACTGTACATTTCTGCAAACCACAGATATGTTACGTTTGTACGTTTCATATGTATCAGCGTGATCTCGCGGGAAAGCGAATAAATAGCACGGCCACTACCCTTGATGTCACTTTTACATGTCAAAATATGACGCTTCACCAGGGTTAGGGAGTAATCCGAATACTATTCGGATTATGTATTTAAAATACAAAGTATCAGTAACTGTATTCTGTTACAGTTACAGTTTAAATTGATGGTATTCTGAATTTAAAAATAGATTACTTGAAGGGATTACTTTATTACCTCCGTCAAGGATGTTTGTTTGTCTGTTTGTCAGCAGCATTTCGGAGAAACTACTGGTCTGATTTTCATAAAACTTGTTGGAAGGGTGTGGGTGCCAAGGAAGAACCCAGTAAACTTTGGAGCGGATCCAAACCACGGGGTGGATACACAAATTATGTTTCGCTTTCGTTAACATTGTGAGATAGGGCACGGCCTCGGTGGAGGTCTGCGCTCTCTGAGTGCCCTTCTAGTTTGTTTTTGTTACATTTGCTCGAAAATTCATATGAGGCATTTCACATAAACATATTTTTTTTTTACAAAGTGCAACAATTTGCGCGCGCATAGTGCACCTGCCCCGTAACAATGTGAGACGCACAGCCAGGACACTGTCAGGAATGTGTTTTTTTGGAAATATAAGAGACCAGAGAGACCATTTGAAGTATTCCAAAAGTAATCCAAAGTATTTAGAATATGTTACTTAATTTGACTAATCTAATGGAATACATTACAAATTACATATTAGGGTATGTCTTCAGTGATCTGTAGTGGGATATGTTTTAAAAGCCTCCCAGCACTGGTTATGAGCAAACAAACTCTGCTGATAGATGTTCACTGACACTTGTACAATCTAACGTGCTCCGATACAACAGCCCTGCCATAAATCCTGCTTTCACAAAGATGATAATGTTCAGTTTTCACTGGCACTGTCAGAGGTATTACACATTTATTATTGCATTATATTGACAGGTGTTTCTAATATTTTGTCCACCCCATGTATGAGGGGGACAGAATATAAATGGAATAATATTGAAACACCTTTCAATATAATCATAGGCGTAGATTTCGGGGGTGGAGGTGGGGGCAATCTCCCCCAATAAAAACATGAAGCCTTTGAACGCTGCAATAGAAATTGTGCCTCCGTTGGTATTTTTGCTTATTGTGATGTCATTTCTTGGAGTATCTTCTAATGCTTCATATCCTTAAAATATGTGCCACCTAGATCAGGGGTTCGCAAACGTTTTCAAACCCAAAAGATTTGGTGTCTCTCCCTCTCCGGGACCCAAACTTACAAAAATACATCATGAATTGCCGTGACATCTACATGTATAAACCACTGATAAAGAACACAACAAACCATGAATCTAAAATGTATATGAAATGTTTTTATTTCATGCTAAAAGTACATCACTGAAATAATTAAATTTGCTGGGTGTAATGGGTTTTATTATACATCCATATGGTGTAATGCCTTTTAGCCACCACCAGTTTTCCACATTTTACAGATGCTGCGTTCACGTGCTCCTCGGATCTTCCCAGTTTCCGAGTTGGGAAGTCGTTCCTCTGACTTCGGTGTGCTCGTGAGCTTCGGAATGTGGTAAAAAAAAACATGGACGCCACATTATTGGCCATCATATTTTACAGGTATTATGGGATTCTATCCCTGTTTTATGTTCATTTGAAGACTATTTCCGTTGTAAAGCACTTTGGGCTGCCTTTCTTGTGTGTATTCAATACATGGAACTAACGGTTACACCATATTAGGCCTACACATTACCCTACATGTGTGCAAAGAAATTATATTAAAATAAAAAGTCCCTTAATGGTAACGACAACTTGTGTAGCAACATTTTTCTCGACTTTTCGAGTTGTTGTTCCGACTTTGACGGGGTGTTCACGTGAATTTTCCCAGTCGGAGTTTCATTTTTCCGATCATTCCGATGCTACATGAACGCAGCAAAATATGTGGCGATCACGTGGTCAGGCCACAGGAAGTTGACTTGTATGAGCCAATAAGCGACGAGCTGGTGATCCCGGCGTTAGCCATTGGCTGGTTTCAAAAGGAGGGCGATTTAAGCGCTAACGGCTAAGCTTCAGTTTCAGTCGTGTTGTTCTGGAAACAGGCGGTTTCGGTAAGCGTTACGATAAATGTTATTTATTTAGCACTTCATCAGTTTCTTTGTTCAGACTTCATGTTTACTATCTTAGATAGCCATCTGACTGTAGCAGTATGTGTATCTGTTAATGAGAATGGACGAGTTTTATACATTTTATGCTAACGTTACCGTATGGATGCTTATGAAGGCACGTTATGTTGACGTTAGCTAAAATGAAATAAATCGCTAGCTTGGATGCTTACCGTTAACTGAGCGTAGACTTCAGCACAGTGGCGTTTTAACGTAATGTTTCCCGTGTTTCCTGGCTTGTTGTTTAGGTGAGTAGTCGAATAACAATACAGAGATGATGGCCGACAGCGACTCTGCTGACAAGGACCGCTATGAGTTTGACGCCCCGTCTCATGTGGTGGACTTTGGGGAGCTGCAGGACGCAGAGAGCGAGGATAACTGGTTTGGTAAGTCTAACGACTCCTTCAATATTTTAATCTGACTGATATTTAGTTGGTGTTGAATTGTTGAAACTGTAGTAAACATCTGCTGATTATTGTTCTAGCCCGCTAACGCTTCGTTAACTGTTAACAATAGGTCGTGTTTTAACGCCTCTGGTAGAAAACCACAGATTTCAGGGGATGCAGAGGACACGACCCCCTCAATATAAGAATGTGTGCATTAGCCCCCCCCCCCCAATAAAAACATGAATATAGCAGATTACTTTTATTTTGAATAAATTAACTCTTAAAACTGCAATAGAAATGGTGCCTACGTCTGTATTTTTGCTTATTGTGATGTCATTTCTGCAGAGTAGGGGTGTAAATCACAAGTTTCATCACGATACGATATTATATCGATTCTTTGGACAACAGTACGATATTTGCTGATAGCACAAAGTCTGCCACGATACGATTTAAATTTGATTAAATTCAGGGACCTGCGATCGATATGAGACGATGTCATTACCATTTAACACAATCAGTTACATTTATATCTGCTCACAAAAAAACAATCTATTCTTTAAAATAAAGAAGAAGAAATACAAAGTGGGAAAATACAGTAAAGGTGCATCTTAAAGATGATGATATGTATTGATATTTTCACTTTCCATCGATGACATCATCAATCGTTGAACCAATATATCGATTCAATGATCGATGTATTGTTACACTCCTACTTAAGAGTATCTTCAAATACTTAATATCCCTAAAATCTTTACAACATGAGCTAAAATCATTTACCATAATTGCAAAAAGTACTGAAATGGAGTCATTAATTAAAAGAAAATACAGAAATCGTACTTGGTTTTTCATCAAATTTGACTAAATAACACACAAACATATTGATCCAAAATATTTTTAAATGTAGAAACATGAACAAAATATTTCTTCACACTGCAGAAGTTATTTTAACTATGAATATTCTTTAGTTTTTGATGCAGGACACGAGGAAAACATGTGATAACGTTGTTGAATATTGCGATAATGATATTACTTGTGATAAATAAACATATTAACTCATATCAGTTCTGCTGCTTTCAGCATAAAATACAACACAATCCAACACAAAAACTGACAGGAAGTTATTTATACATTTTATTGAACAAACTGACCTGAACACAAAAGACACCATTTAAAAATAAAAAAAGAATGATAGTTATATTTTAAAGAGCAGTTTTCTACAGATACTCTGTTTCTACTAACTCAGAAAATGTATTTTTCACCATGTGTTTATTGTGAAAGTTGATATCGCAATGATGATAAAAAGCGATAGTTTTGATATATGCTCATTTTTATGTGTGTGAAAGTGTTTTAGTGTCATTTGTTTTGCTCCTCACGTAATGTAATGACGTCATCACAAGCGTACAGCATGATGCAGCAAAAGACGGAGGAAATGCTCTAGCTCAGGCATGTCCAAAGTCCGGCCCGCGGGCCAAATGTGGCCCTCGGACCGATTTTAAATGGCCCCCGGTTTGTCTCTGAAAATATACTATATGTGGCTTGCCACACAATCTTGGTTAATCAAGCAGCAGCAACATGCACCAAGTAGTCCCTCCAGGATTCCATGATCGCAGAATTTTCCATGGAATTATGGGCCGTCCGCAGAATAAATGAGCCGCAGAATAATAGACAAGCTGCTGAAAGATAAAGTGCGATTGGTTACGTTGTTGGTGATCTGTCCTGACTTTATCTGCTGCTGAGGACCAGAGTGTGTGAGCAAAAAATTAAAAGGTATTTTTCCCTTGTTAACATGTCATGTTCAGAAAAAAATACCACAAGAGTCTCCATCTAACCGGAGCACCCCCCCCTCCCTCCTGTCGGTTTAATCCACTGTGGTTGAAAACTTTATTAATGTGCTCCTCTGTTGGAAGCTCTTCTTTTATTTACAAGTGAAACGAGCCGTCGTCCAGCGTGTGTGTGTGTGTGTGTGTGTGTGTGTGTGTGTGTGTGTGTGTGCAGTTACAGGTACAGAGACACCGCGCTGGTACCAGATAATAATGAGCTGTGCAAATGCTAAAAAAGAAAAGAGAATCAGGCAAATACCTTTTCAGTGTGCGGACTGGTTGTGACTGGGATCCAGTAACGTTACACTGTAACACCAGCTGCACTCACACGCAGACAAACAGACGATTCACTTTCCATTAACGGAGAATTAAAAACGTTTCTGTGCACAACAAATATCAGTAAAATAGAAACATGGCGTTGTTATGTGTTCAGGAAACCATCTTTTTTAGGGAGACAGTAAATGTGCATGAAACAGTCCTGCTGGGCTGCATGACGCAGGTCTCCCTCTGTCACTGGTCAGTCATTGATCAGTCCTTTACAGTAATCATTGATCAGTCCTTTACAGTAATCATTGATCAGTCCAACAGAGACAACAGAGGAGCCATTACATTCGGGACACTTTCTATGTACCTGCCATACTTACATATACTAGTAATTCCATGTTCAGTTTTACAGGGCTGGTGCTAATATTTATCTTAAGTGGAAAATATTCATTTCAGTTTCATAAAAAACCTTAAAATGCACCTTTGTTGAACTCATAGACAAAGTCAAAGTTCTGAGATGAAAACAAGTTCATGTCTATTTAAATGTACACAGGGCCATGGTTAGCACCGCTAACACTCTATCTTGTCGCTAACATGGTTAGCATCGCTAACACTCTATCTTGTCGCTAACATGGTTAGCATTGCTAACACTCTATCTTGTCGCTAACATGGTTAGCATTGCTAACACTCTATCTTGTCGCTAACAGGGTTAGCATCGCTAACACTCTATCTTGTCGCTAACATGGTTAGCATCGCTAACACTATCTTGTCGCTAACATGGTTAGCATCGCTAACACTCTATCTTGTCGCTAACATGGTTAGCATCGCTAACACTCTATCTTGTCGCTAACATGGTTAGCATCGCTAACACTCTATCTTGTCGCTAACATGGTTAGCATCGCTAACACTCTA
>JAOVVB010122869.1:0-12467 GCA_028570985.1 Heterobranchus longifilis | reverse complement strand
TGTGGACACTAGTTGGTGACAAAGTGCCAGCGGACATCAGGATCATCTCCATCAAATCCACAACCCTGCGTGTGGACCAGTCCATTCTTACTGGTAGGTGTTACGGGGACAGATGGACATGCTATCTTTTTGATGTCTGCTTCCTTACCTGACCACCCCACCCAACACTTGTGTCTCCTATAGGTGAGTCTGTCAGTGTGATCAAACACACTGATGCCGTCCCAGACCCCCGAGCCGTCAACCAGGACAAGAAGAACATGCTGTTCTCCGTGAGTCCTGCTCTCTTTTGCCATCATTTGACCCTTCCTTTTCCAACTTTATGTTTCCATCAAACCTGTTTTCTCAACCCTACAACTGTCCCCGCTTGTCATAGGAGCAGTTCTTCATATACTAAATAAAGTTCCTGCCAATTGTTTGTTTCATAATGCAATGCCCACTTTTTCAAAATGATGTCCCCTGTCCAATATAAGTACACCCATAGGCTACATACTCCACTTGAGTGTTGTAACCAGCTAACAAGAGTTTACGGCTAAGCTAGCAGCTCTGTGAGGCCACCACTGTGCTTTAAGCTAAAAGCTAATGTCAACATGCTAACATTCTCACAATGACAATGCTAACATGCTTCAACATTCACTACCAAATTGTGCTCACATAGACGTTTATCATGTCCCACTCATTATTACCTAACCCAATATGAAAACATAAACAATGCACCACATGCGTCTGAATTCAACACTGATTTGTCTATATGTCAATCAATGTGTCATTGTCAAAGCTGTTGCCAGCCTATGAGTCATAAAGTGTCTACGATGGCTCTTTCTGAAAGAACCTGCCAATATGCTCACGGTTAGCTGTCATGCTGAAGAGAAAGTCTGTCTTTTCTAAAGAGCAGCAACGAAAATGCTGTGTTCATGGCTTCCACTGTGTTGAAAGGTGCGCTCGGTTTGGTCCCGAATCCGGATGAAAACGCCTGTGGTGCGCGCATAAGCGCATACATGTGCGCGTGCATGAATGTGCGGGTCCCGGTATGGGGGTTTGAAAATATGGTCATCCTATGTTAGCATGCTAACATTTGCTAATTAGGACAAAACTCCAAGCACATCTGAGGCTGATGTGTTGTTATTTGGTCATAAACCAAAGTATTGGACAAATTTCATTTTTGACCTGATGATGGTGCTGGAGGAAAAGTCAGGAGGGGGATGTCTGGGCCAGATTTCATGTCAATTCACCCAAAATCTGTTGAGACATCTCATTAAAAACCACAAATGTTAACCTCATGATGGCGCTAAATGAAAAGTCAGGTGATCACCAACGTCAGTAGGATTCATCTTCTGGGGAACATGAATTTCTGTACAAAATTTCACAGCAATCCATCCAATAATTGTTGAGTCTCTTTGGTCCAGATTAACCAACTAACTTTCTAATGTTTTTCTCCGTCTCTCTTAAAACTCAGGGCACCAACATCGCTGCAGGAAAAGCCACAGGTGTTGCTATTGCAACTGGTGTCTCCACTGAGATCGGTAAGATTCGTGACCAGATGGCTGCCACTGAGCAGGAGAAGACCCCTCTGCAGCAGAAACTGGACGAGTTTGGAGAGCAGCTCTCCAAGGTGCGTGAGGCAGATAGCCGAATCTGAAACAGTATCACCACAGTGACAGTTTTTATCTGTTTATTCGTTTTGTAAAATGAGACCTAATACTACAGCCAATGTCTCACACGTCCCTCTGACTGCCTGTCCTCCAGGTCATCTCCCTCATCTGTGTGGCTGTGTGGATAATCAACATTGGCCATTTCAATGACCCCGTACACGGAGGCTCCTGGATCCGTGGTGCTGTCTATTATTTCAAGATTGCTGTGGCTCTGGCTGTGGCTGCCATCCCCGAAGGTAAGCCCCTGAGATTAACTTCCACTTGGTTTTCCAAGAAGATTATCATATCTAAGATTCATCTCATGTAGCTCATCTAATATGGCACTCCATTAAAAATCAAATGAGGGCCACTGGCTTATGATTGATAATTACAATATTATACAATACTCTCGGAAGTCAGATTGCATTGTGGGTAATGTAGGCGCCAGGTTTTGACAAGGAAGAAGAATAAAAAAGAAATAAAAAAGATGATATCTCTGTTACTGCTGCATCGATTTTGATCGTTTTCCGACAATTTTATTTGGGTGCATTGCAAAGTATTCTTGGACTTTGTCAAGTTGATTTCCTCAAGGTATGAACTGTCCAGAAGAGTACAAAAAAGTAAATCCACCTTCATTCATTTTTGATGGTTTTGGTGGTAGGTGAAGGCAAGCAGAACAACCCAGACATCTATTTTTTCACAGTGTTTTCAGGACAGCTGGGAGATGTACTTCCATGTGTCCTGGTCTGGCCTGGGATCTCTGCCCAGTCTGCTTTTTCTGATATATCCATAAAGGATCTTCAGCAGGTGGCTGAGGCAGCTTATCTGGCTCCTCTGGACATTAACCAATACATAACTTGGAGAAGCAGCTGCTTGTCACAGACAGGAAGCCAAATAATCTTTTTTTTCCTTGAATTGATTGTTTTGGTCACTACCCAACTCCAACAATAGATGACAGTTGGAAAGACATTTGGTCAATAAATCAAGAGCTTGCATTGTTACTCAGCTCTGTCTTTACATCTCACTGGTTTACCCTCAGTTGTGGATTAGGACCCCAAAAACCATTAAACTTCTACACTTGAAAACTTTTTTTGCCGCCTGAATGGAAGCGATTAAATATTCTGGGAAATAAACAGTCTGAGATTCTGGGGTGCTCACATTCCTCCCTGTCACACCACAGTCAGCTGCAAACTGTGCCAGTGCTGATCACAGACCACAGGCCGGTGATGCCAAAAGGACAGCATCATCTGCAAACACAGATGCCACCATAATGCCACCCAACTGGACACTCTCCAGAGCTTGCAGCAGCCCCCTCCCACAGGAATACCTTATTTTGGGTGTGCTCCAGCTGAAGTGTTAAGGGCTGTGGAGGGACCACCACTGTTGTCAGCCTGCCCAGTGGCAGGTGCTTTGTGCTAGGTGGTTTTGAACAGATGCGTCAGATCATTCTTTTTTGTCACCTTGTTCTTTGGCTTAAGAAGTTCCTCTTAATGTTTTGACCAATGAGTGTTTATGTCCCCCTGCCTAATCTGCATCACAGGTCTGCCCGCGGTCATCACCACCTGCCTGGCTCTGGGAACACGTCGTATGGCCAAGAAGAACGCCATCGTCAGAAGCCTGCCCTCTGTGGAGACCTTGGGCTGCACCTCAGTCATCTGCTCCGACAAGACTGGTACCCTCACCACCAACCAGATGTGTGTAACTAAGGTAGGTTCATCACTCGACTCTTTTCTCGAAACATTGTGATTTTGTTCTTGAAACTTTGCAACTTTTTTCTCGAAACATTGTGATTTTGTTCTTGAAACTTTGCAACTTTTTTCTTGAAACATTGTGACTTTTTTCTCGAAACATGGGTATCGACCAAGATAACCCAGTACCAAGTAGTATCGCAACTTCTCCAGTCAAACAAAACCTGCATTTGATCCTTTTTGTACCTAGATCTAGAAAAAATGACTATTGTATATATATGGTTAGGGGTTATATGGTTTTGCTCGCAACCAATCATCGCAAGCATTCTTCGATTTAATGCGATGTGTGATTGGCCCGCTATCGCAGCAGCTAGAGTTGGCAGTACAGCGCGCTGAGATGCCACCAAAACATTTGAAAGTATGACTACACTACATGCCTGTGGCGTCTGATAAAAAGAAATGCACAAAACGTGGAAGGATTATTTCATTGTACAGTTATTTAATAATGGGGAGGAATGGTGGTGGCATTGTACTCAACTGAATTCTTCCATTCACATTATGGGTCAAATGAAGTACTCTATTGGTATCGGTATCACTTTCAGGGTACTGGTATCATTTTTCTTTTAAATGATACTCAGCCTTAATACATACATTAATTTTCAATCCAGAAGTGTGACTGAAAATGGGAGCAGATCTAATGCAGATGTGTTTTTTGCCATGTTTCCATGCAGATGTTCATCATTGATAAAATCGAGGGTGACAATGTTTCTCTCGGTCAGTTTGACATCTCAGGCTCAAAGTACACCCCCGAGGGAGAAGTGTAAGTGTCAACACAGTTAAAAGTAAATGTTATGAGACCATGCACACACAAAACACCACAACCCATTCTTGAACAACAACTTGTTGACTAAATATTTGTTTTTGTTTCTTTTCTGTATTGTTTCTTTTGCTTTAATACTTTTTCCAATTCTGTTGTCAATTTTATAACTTTATTACTGCTGCAAAGTCGAGGAGACAAAACCTAAGAATTTCCCTCTCTCATACTTGTATAATTGAGATGTAACAATAAAGGAATCTTGAATTTTGAATATTTTTATTCTAAATATTTTTGTCATTCTTTCTCTACCAGTACAAAGAATGGCATGTGCGTGAAGTGCGGCCAGTATGACGGACTGGTGGAGCTGGCTACCATCTGCGCTCTGTGCAATGACTCTTCTCTGGACTACAACGAGGTCTGCAGAGCACTCAGGACAATTTTGTGTTCATGACATTCATGTTTAAATGTGACACACTAACAACTTCAAATGTACGTTTGCTCTTTCTTATTTCTCCATGACGCAGTCCAAGGGTATTTATGAGAAAGTGGGCGAGGCCACTGAAACAGCGCTGTCCTGTTTGGTGGAGAAGATGAACGTGTTCAACACAGAAGTGCGTGGCCTGTCCAAGGTGGAAAGGGCAAACGCTTGCTGTAGTGTAAGTCCACAAAAGATTTCATACAGTATGTAGCGTGTTATCCTGTATACAATTACATTACAGAATTATCACAATTTCTCCATATCACCTGAAATGGATGTTAATGTTCACTGGCCCCGAGTGGTAAAAAAAAAAAAAAGGTTATTGCAGGTTTAATCAGTGGAACAAACATAAACAAACATACACTTAAGATATGACAAGGTACTTAATAGATGTGCTAGGCTCTCCCTTGATTTTTGATCATTTCGCTCTAGTTGACCTTCTTTTCCTTAATTTCTAACAGGTGATCAAGCAGCTGATGAGGAAGGAGTTCACCCTGGAGTTCTCCAGAGACAGAAAGTCCATGTCAGTTTACTGCTGTCCTGCCAAGTCCGCCAAAGCGCCTGTGGGAAACAAGATGTTTGTCAAAGTGAGTGTGTGACAACAAGACACACAGTACACAGAGTCTACAGCCATAGTAGCTCAGTGAGGATGTACTTGCACATCCTGCACAGCAGTGCTTTGAGCTAAATGCTAACGTCACCATGCTAACATGCTCACAATGGCAATGGAGAGTGTATCTATGTTCCCAGGGTTCTATTAATATGACACATTAAGGAGATGTTTATGTTCTCAGCAATGTTTTTCCATAGATCAATATGTTCAAATCACCCACAGCTTATAGCCTACTGATGATATACTCATCAATACTGCCTCAAATTTGAAGGCAAGGCAGTTTTCTTGACTTTTGAAATGTATATCTCCACAGCCGCTGAACAGATTTTTACAATTCAAACTGCATTTGAAACATCCATCTCCCTTCATTCTCCCAATCACTATCAATGTTATCTTATATCAAGAGACACACATGCCCTGGGAACACCGGGATGATCCCGGACAATGCTAATATGCTGATTAAGTTCAAGTCGTATATTATACATATAATGTATGTTGATAATGATGTTGTACATTACGTTAACTCCGTCAACAGGGTGCTCCAGAAGGTGTCATTGACCGTTGCACGTACGTTCGCGTGGGCACCACCCGTGTACCTCTGACTGACCCCGTCAAAGACCACATCATGTCAGTCATCAAGGAGTGGGGCACCGGGCGTGACACCCTCCGCTGTCTGGCGCTGGCCACCCGCGACACGCCAGTGAGGAAGGAGGAGATGAACCTGGAGGACTCCACCAAGTTTGTAGACTATGAGGTAGGTGACTGATAAAGAAACATTAAGGCAGAAATGAAAGACAGATATGATATTGCACTCCATGATTTTCTCGCATTTTTCATATTGTGTGACAGTATGGGCTCAAGCTTCGCCATCTACAATCAAACATCTTACGTCCTTATACAGTCTGGCTCTGAAAATAATGGGATCCAGTGGCATCACTGTCACATACTGAAAAAATACAATCTCCTCAGCTCTGAGAGCTTTACCCACCTTTGTTTTCTCAAATCAGTTTTAAATGTGTTTAAACAGTCTAGCCCCAGAGCCTCTTTCACAATATATCCAAAGACAGTAACAGAGTAAACTAGGAGCACGGTGAACGGAAACTGTAAAATAACATATCGTAGATCTAAATTTGGACAATCATGTTTCTCCATAAAAGGCTGCCAACTCTGGAACACTTTACCAACTGAAATCAGATTAATTCCAGATATTAAATCCTTCACTATACAAAGGTTAAGTGTTGGCTAAAAGCAAATCAGGACTGCACCCATTTTAGCTAAATATACTGTAAATTGCAGGGTTATGTTATATGTATTAATGCATTGAGATATGTGCATTGTGAGATATGTATTTTACTATATTTCCGTATTTGTAGTTTATTGTGGTTTTATGATACTGGCCTTATGTTAACTTTTCTGTGTACATGTAAAAGCCCAACTAGGGACAAGAGTTGGAAATTAGCAATAGCTATAAACTCTCAGTTTTATACTCTGTATTGGAACTATGTTAAATTGCATCATCCCTATCAAATAAAATAAATTCAAATTCAAATTGCACAAACATACAGTATCTCATTGGTCAACACATTCTCACTCCCAACTCGTCAAATACCGACGCTTGGTCGGTCCAGGTACCCCTCTAACATCATTTCTGCATGTGTCAGGCACGGGGGGGGCTGGTTTCTGCTCGTTACATACAGTGTATTTTCAAAATAAACTCCCAACGTAGATTTACTTGGTTAGGTTTAGGCAACAAAAGTACTTGGTTAGGCTTAGTAAAGATCATGGTTTTGGTTAAAATGACTTTTGGTTTCACATGGGGCACAAACAGCGGTCTCCTGGGTCAAAGTCCATGTTTGTTTGACCCATCCGTCCTCCTCCCTACACAGACTTTCTTGCTCTTTCTGCTACATCAGTTGCTCTGAACGTCTATTAATGATGCAGACAGGTTTACTTTGGAGTTAGTTGAAAGCTTGGTGTGCCTCGGTATCGGTCAGTATGAGACACCGACGGCCACTGACCAAGTTGGGAGTGAGAACAGTTTGCATTGTTGGCAGTGGATATCACTAAAACAATTGTTGGAATGTTGTATTTTGAATGTTGCCATTTATTATTTTCTTGCTTGTAAGTAGCTCCAAAAGGACACTAAAGCTTTTGCTTACCTTTTTTCTCCAGACTGACTTGACCTTTGTGGGCTGTGTTGGCATGCTCGACCCTCCCCGTAAGGAAGTCATGAGTTCCATCGAGCTGTGCAGGGCTGCTGGCATCCGAGTCATCATGATCACTGGTCAGTATATCCGCATCACACTCACACTCATCGCACGGGAAAACCAGCAAAGTCTGAACAGAAACGACAACATTTTTAATTTCTGTCCTCCCAGGTGACAACAAAGGCACAGCCGTGGCCATCTGCCGTCGTATTGGCATCTTCAGTGAGGATGAGGACGTCACCAGCAAGGCCTTCACCGGTCGTGAGTTTGACGACCTCGCTCCGTACGATCAGAAGGTCGCCGTCCGAAAGGCTTGCTGCTTCGCCAGAGTGGAGCCGTCCCACAAGTCTAAGATCGTTGAGTTCCTGCAAGGCTTCGATGAGATTACCGCAATGGTGAGAAAACATACTTTTTTGTTGTGTTTCTTGTCCTGGAAATGGAATAAAACTTGAAATATAGATGAGCAAATACAATAACGTATCTACCCTCTACCCTTCACCAAGACTGGTGACGGAGTGAACGATGCCCCCGCCTTGAAGAAGGCGGAGATTGGCATCGCCATGGGCTCTGGCACTGCCGTTGCCAAGTCTGCCTCTGAGATGGTCCTGGCTGACGACAACTTCTCCTCCATTGTGTCCGCTGTTGAGGAGGGCAGAGCCATTTACAACAACATGAAGCAGTTCATCCGCTACCTCATCTCCTCCAATGTAGGCGAGGTCGTCTGGTGAGTACGTAACGTACACTGTATAAAACATGGTCGTAGTCTCCGTGACGTCGCCCATAGGTTTCTGAAGAGCCATTGTGAAGCTCAGTGTGGGCCGTCGACATCTTGGCAGTGCCTGACTCCGCCTAACTCCTGGCTAATCCAAAAAATGGACAAAGAGGTGGAGCGTCGATCAACATTGCCAGATCGGATATGTACAATAATTTTACTCTCTGTACAATGTACGATCAATAATCCCAAAAGTGCCATAATGTATGACAATTTCACCATTTTGTGATGCTTACAATTAGTAGTTAGTTTTAGTCTGCGCTGTCTCTTTTTAATTCATTTCCCAACATGATCAGGATAGCAAAATATGGATCCTACGTCGATGTTTACACATCTCTCTCCAGCCAATCACAGCTTGGGCTTTGATGAACGAGACTCACGAGCATGTTGTTCTAGAGTTTGCATCATAGCTATGTCAGCTTGCTTTAAAAAAACAAAAAACAATGTGGGTAGATTTGGAGGCAGGTCAGAAAGTCACTTAAATACTTCTTTCGTAAAGTTACACATTTATGTCTATTTGTTCTCGTGGTTATGACTCGCATACGATAATTTTACTCAAAATCATTTTTACACCTCTGGTATAATAGCTTAACATTTCCCATCAGGCAACGCTGGCCTGGATGGATCTGAAAGTAGCCCACATTCTATGTTTACCATTTGTGACGGCACCCACCCATCACTCAAAGCGGCCATGCGCTTAATTATTCATAACTTTAAGCCCTAATATAATTTAAACGGATGAGTTATATAAAAATTCACCCCTGTACAGTTGTCATGAACGGGGAAATTAGCTGTAGAGCCCAAAACCGTTTTTGCACCAGACTCGTATGACATGTTTATTTCTGCTGTAAAGTTGGACATTTTAACATGGGGGTCTATGAGGATCGACTCACTTTTGGAGCCAGCCCCAAGTGGCCATTCGAGGAACTGCAGTTTTTGGCACTTCTGCCAAAGGTTGCTGCTTGGACAAAACTAATACAATAATTTGCTCTGCTTCCCCTCTCTCCCACACTCGCTCCCTCAGTATCTTCCTGACGGCGGCCCTGGGTCTGCCTGAGGCTCTGATCCCCGTCCAGCTGCTGTGGGTCAACCTTGTGACGGACGGTCTGCCCGCCACCGCGCTGGGCTTCAACCCCCCCGACCTGGACATCATGGGCAAAGCCCCCCGCTCCCCCAAGGAGCCCCTCATCTCTGGCTGGCTCTTCTTCAGATATATGGCCATCGGAGGTACACAACACATTCTGTTCTCACTCTCTCTCTTTTACTGTCTCATCCAACGAAGCATTTGATTTGGTTTGATTATTACTGACACTGCAGATAAATCCCTCATCCCCGGGTGCTTGAAGGATTTGTGTGTATTGTGGCAATTTCCTTTATTTTGTCTAAAATGGCCTCCAATGAAAGAACACTTCCACAGCTACGTGAGACTCTGAGAATTTTTGTCTAAATGATGTTGTTGCTATGGTTACACATCCGCCTTCTGGGTACTACGCACCAGATCAACATTGATTTCTTTAACAGCATCATCAAAAACTCTCTGGCAGCCATTATAAGAGTACCATCCACATGTTTACTCAAGAGTTTGGATTTGAACTTGTGGATGAATAGTTTCTGTCTTTGGATGAACGCCTGTTTATTTAACAGTAATATCTCCTGCAGGTTACGTTGGTGCTGCAACTGTCGCAGCAGCTGCCTGGTGGTTCCTGTACTGTGACGAAGGGCCAATGGTTTCCTTCCACCAGCTGGTCAGTATTTAACACTTTATAAATTCTGTTTCATGTAAAACTACCTCTTTACAAACAAACTTAATGGAAGGATCACAGCTTCTCAGAGACCACACCAGACTTCAGTAAGACTTTATGTCTCTATCTTCCCTGTCAGTCACACTTCATGCAGTGCAGCGAGGACAACGAGGACTTTGCTGGGATCCACTGCGAGGTGTTTGAGGCGGCTCCGCCTATGACCATGGCGCTGTCTGTGCTGGTCACCATCGAGATGTGCAACGCTCTGAACAGGTCTGACTACACTCTGCTAAGCACTTACCCCGACACTGTTAATCAACAATAGACGATATTCTCCCCAGAGGTGTAAAGTAACTAAGTACATTAACTCAAGTAATGGACCTAAGTACTTCAAGTTGATGCCACTTCTATACTTCTATTCCACTACAATTCAGTAGAGTCATTTTTTTTGCAGAATGAGTACTTTAAGTACAATGTACTTATAATACTCCTGTACTTTTCACTTATAATGGAGCGTTTCCGTCTTCATACTTACCTTAACGTTGTGAAACCGTCACAGTTTGGTTAAGTTTAGGTACCAAAACTACTTGGTTAAGTTTAGAAAGACATCATGCTTTGGGTTAAAATCAGTACATTTGTTACGGTACTCCATTTCTGTGCGTACGTACATGATGTAATAACCTATGTGCCGTAGAACATGACATAGAACGTGACATAGACCCGTTGACGTTTAGTTTCAAACCGGACAGGAACTCCGGTCTCCTGGTTCAAAGTCCTGTGTTTGTTTCACCCAGACACCAACCCTAAACGGACTTTCTCGATGTTACGTGACATCCAGTCCTAATTACCACAGCCACTAGAGGGCGCCGCCTAACAATAAACATAAATAATATGGATCGTAATTGCTGCTTTTACAAAAAGCAGAAATTAGCTCCCCATCGAACAACAACAGCAACAACAACAACAACAACAACAACTGTAAAATGCTTCTTTCACCTTAACACAGCAGTAATAGTAATCCAATAATATAACACATATTAACATTACACTAACGGAGCCCATTTTTCTGTATTGAGTACTTTTAAAACGTTCCTCAGATCTAGAAATAAAAAAGAGGCTGCCAGGATCGTATGCATGCATGCAAAAAATCAGGAGTATGAAATTGCAACTATGATTATGATCGGAACACATTACATCCTCCTTCAATATTCACCATATAAATGTGTCAGAGCCACAGAGCTCACATCCTTTTGTACACATTTATTTTCCTACAGTCACACTCTTTTCATTATGCCCTCACACATTTTCAGTCTGCATTAACGTACCCCTCCGCCTCCCCATCCAACCCCACCCTCCTCCTCCTCCCTCCCCCCCAGCTTGTCTGAGAACCAGTCCCTGGTGCGCATGCCCCCCTGGAGCAACGGCTGGCTGGTGGGCGCCATGAGCCTCTCCATGTCCCTTCACTTCATGATCATCTACGTCGACCCCCTGCCCGTGAGTCTGGCCTCCTGCACTACAGCCCTCTTCTCCAAAAAACAAACATCCATCTCCCTCTACTCCTCCCTCACACACACACCTCCATGTTCTCATTGCTTAAACACATCGCTCAGCTACCAGAATTACTAACAGAGGTGGCACACAATCAAACCGGCTGCTCAGCTTTGTGGATTCTGAAAATGGTGTGACAAATTAAAAAAAAAAAAAAGTGACTTTTCCTCATTTTTTGTTTCTTCACACTATTCTAGGTGAAGAAACATTCAGATACAAATTCACAGAAATGGAAACACATTCTTCAGTGGGAATAATACACACATTTTACTGATTCTTCTTCTTCTTTAAATGTATCAAAAAGGGTGTTCATAGTCATGAGCACTAATACTAAAAGGTATAATATGTAACATGTCTGCATTATAATGTCTAAAAACATCTAGATCTATGTTACATCATTTGTTGAGTTGTGAACTTACATTATCCCAAATGTTTCCAACAATATTCATACCCAGAGAAATCTGTAATTTTATTCAAGGTAACATTTGGTCACCTGTCAATGTCGTCATATCCACTTTGTGCATGCATCAGCGTTGTGGTCGTCCGTCAAAAGCTGTCATATATTGACTTTTTATCCATTTCTAAGCCCTTTTTTTACGATACACTTTTTAGATCCTGGTTGTTTTTAACTATATATTTTAACCGCATGAAGGATTTTAGTCATCGGACGTCTGGCTCTTTATCTGTCAGAAACAAGCTGATCAAACGTTAGCGGCAGCTCGGCTCGCAGCCCCTCTGGGACATTCTGTATCTGCCAAACAACATCGGAGAAACACAAATTTTTAACATGAAACTGCTTTATTTTTTATTATAGTTTTTACCGGTTTTAATCACCCGGGCCGTTTGTTTTGGAAGAGGGGTTAGTTTGGCTCCCATTTAAAAAAAAAACCTACTGAGCGCCTGGATCTTAAGTTATCAGACAAACAAGCTCTGCAAACGTTAGCGGCAGCTCCGCAGACGAGCTGAACAGCGTC
>JAOVVB010122859.1:0-12467 GCA_028570985.1 Heterobranchus longifilis | reverse complement strand
GCTCTGTCCAGTGAGCTCTTTAGCCGCCCACTCCTTTCCCTCTGAGCTGATGACAACTAAGTCTGGCCTGTGTAAACCTATCGAAGTAGATAAAAAACACAAACTCTGCATTTCCAACCCACTGATAGAGCACAAAAGAGAGAATCACACCGAATGCATCTGCTTATTTGGCCACTTATAGGGTGCTTCAGTCTGAAAACTGGACTTACATAGGATATGACAAAGCACAATACCTTTTTTTTATTGTGTCTTGCATACAGCTATGACATGCATGTGCTTACAAGCCTACACACATTCATATAAGCTAGATCCAGAATGCTGCACATCCTTTTTCAAACAATACTACAAAAAAGAAAAGGAAAATCAATTCAAATCCTTTTCACAATCATCATCATTGTCAGTCCTTCACTGATAAAAAACATTTACTATTTAATACAATCTGGTCAAATAGTCCATTTTGCCATCTCTTCCAGGCTTTTGAGACAAAGTAAACAAACTTAAACACATCAAAATGAAACCATTTCAGTCATTGATTATATACACGAGAATATTTCAGGGTATTTCATGGTAAATTCACATTATTTTATCATCATAGTGTAAACGAAAATACAACCAAAGAGATCTTTGCAGACTAAACTTCTGTTGCGTGCCTGGCAGCAAACTATAGGACCAACATTGGCAATACTGTGAGCTCCTATACAAAAACAAACCGAGAAAACTGAATGAAAATAGTATAGTATAGTATAGTTTAGTTTGGTGTATGGCGGTATTATATCTTATCCTGACTGAAAGTGTGAAGCTGTGAAAAAGATCAGGGGGGAAACATCCTGTCACTCTTTTTTCCATTTGTCTCTGTGGGAGCCTCTGGCTGGAGGTTGTAGTCATAAACTCAACTCAAGGCTGATTGTAAATCAGCTCGGATTAGGAAGCTGTCCAGTTTAGGGTTGGAGTTGCCCCGTTGACTCTGATGTCAGCAGTGACCATGGGCTCTGCAGCATCCCCCCTCGGTTGTGGGGGTCTATGCGTGACTTGAGCGCTCTGCTGAGTCCCTGATGGCTCTCTTGGACTCTCCATGCCTCCTTAACCGGCAACCTGACCCCCTCAACTACTTTAACTGTTCAGTCTTTAAACCTCCGTCTTCCTTTGTCAACGGCTCAAATGTCTCTCTGTTTTAGAGTTTATGTCCTCTCTGCTGGACGGTGTTACTCCTGTGCTTAATTCTCCTCCACAACCCTTTTAAACACCTTTTACCTGTAAACACATGTGTGTTTCCTATTATTTGCGCACAATATTTGAAGGGTTCATTTGCAAAAACCGATACCTCTGTTTTTATTTATCATCACTGATCGATTGATTGTTTTTTTTAATGTCCATATCAATCAAACTGGTGTTTGGTTGTTTTGATGAGATATATTTTGATTTTAATGCATCACGTTTTTTAATGTGCACTCAAGGAAAGGATTCGAGGACTGGTGTTGGTTTATTCATTTTAAGAATGGCTTTGATCTGCTTTTGGAAATGCACTCTTCATTTTCTCTCTTTTTTAAGGTTACCTGGGGTTTTTTTTTGCAATCAACCACTATTTTCACTATCAATTAAACCACAAACCGTTTTTCCCCCATAATTGTTTAATTTTTTGAGTCTACAAGTGGCATAAAAGTGCCCATCATAGTTTCTCAGAGCCCAGGGTAACATCAGATTATGTGTTTTGTCCAAAACCCAAATGTATTCAATTTGCAATGAAAAATGCAAAACAGCAAAACAATGTCATATTTAAGAGGCTGACACCAGCGAATGTTTGATATTTCTTTAAACGATTCATCACTGAATCTAAATGAATGATGATTCCACTTCAGTCAGTCGACTGTTCATTATTAGATCTTATTTCCTCCATTCTATCTTTTGTCACCACGTTTATTTACCTCTTAGTTTGCAACAAAGATTAATAATGTTTTGGTCTTTTAACAAGCTTAAGTAAATTAGAGTTTAATACAGTGGAGTTTTTCATTCTCTGCTTGGAAACTCGGCCTGCTGTTCTGTCTCACAATGGGGGCCTAATGATTGGAGAGATAGCGGTGATAATAGAACCAGTTTATCTGGTTGTGCAGTGCACTGGTGTTGTGTTTTAGCCGGATTTCGCTCCACACAGCAGCACCAGGGGGCATACGCTGACCCTGCCCACCAGCCATTGTTAACGATTTTCTATGAGGAAAAAAAATAGCTCAAATGTCAAAGGATGGGAATGGCACAGCACCAAATCAAAACAAAGCGCCACATTGAATCCTTTGTCAGGCCAGTCTCAGGTCAAACAAGAAAGGCCTTGCTGGAGGAGAGAGTATGTGGGCAACATGGCAACATAACAAGAACCAAACATTGTTGGCATTTCTGTAGTATTTTACCCCTAAAATGGGCAGATGAATCCAAAACAAAGTGCCACTGCTCCTTCTCCCCCTTAAAGCTACTTCTATTTAGCTTCTTATAAACACAGGAAGTGCAAGATTGTATCACTGTGGGAGAAAGTGAAATGAAATTAGCTAAATTGGGTTACTTGGCTCAAATTGCCCAAATCTAGTCAGAAAGGAAACATCCCCTCTGCCTTGTGCCTTGTCGCAGTAGAAACCTCCCCTGTCATTTCAGCGATACGTTTTTATACCCGTAACATTTGTAGCTCCACACACATCTGCTCGCAGTCCCACCTGTATTTGTTTACATTACCTGAGGCTGTAACTGACAAAGAGCAGATCCGTATTAAACATCAAAGTCTTGTGCGTGTGTCCTCGTGGCTCATAATGTCAGGGGACCTGTAGCATTTACTGATCGTTTACTGAAATTCTACACTTTTCTTCACTTTCAATTCATGTTTTTATATTTCACATCTTTTTCAAATCCAATAACTGTGGGCAGGTTTTGCCTTGATTTTTGCTCCTTTTGTCTAAATGGATGAACATGTGTGTGTCTGGTCTGCATGTTTTCCAGTAATTTACAATTCAATTACTACAAAAGGGGACCTTGTTCTTTGCCTGTTTGCCCCACAGTTGTACTTTAGTGTGCATGACTGACCAAGAAAACTAAATGAACTCGGCTTCAGGCCTGGACTGATGCTGGAGTAGATATCTGTGCTTATTTCTTTCATTCACCACTCAGGTGTTTACATCAAAATTCAAGCCCATGGAACATTATCTGGAATGTATTAAAGAGATCCACTTAGTGCAAATTGGTACTTCTCAGTCATTACTTCATTATGAATTTGCCTCAGGGTCAATCCACTTCAACTTCCCACAAACTCACATTATTACCTGTACAATGTAATACAATCCAATATAACAGCTCTGCCATGAATTCTACTTTCACGAAGCCTATAATTGTTCAGTTTTTGTTGACACTTTCAGAAATGTAATAATTCTACTTTATGTTTATTGTTGAGGTCGTAGTGGGTGTTGTTGTTGTACTGGAGTGCATTATACTGACAGGTGTTTTTAATATTCTGGCCCTGGAGTGGCCAAAATATTAGAAACACCTCTGAATATAATTCAGTCCAGTACAACACCGCTGCAAACCTCAATAATAAACACGTAGTTAAATGAATACCTCTCTGACAGCGTCAATCAAAATCTTTGTAAAGGCAGAATTTAAGGCAGAGCTGTTGCACTGGATCACATTAGATTGTACAATGAAGTGGCTGGTGAGTGTACAGTAAATTAGGGCTGCAACGAATGATTATTTTCATTATCGATTAATCTGCCCTTTATTTTTTTGATCAATCGATTAGTTGTTTTGTCTATAAAATGTCCAAAAATAATGAAAAATGTCAGGCACGGTTTCCCAGAGCCCAAGGCGACGTCTTCAAATGTCTTATTTTATCCAACCAACAGTCCAAAACCTAAAAATATTACATTTACAGTGATACACAGTACAACAATAAACTTTGTACATTTGAGAAGCTGGAACCAGCAAATATTTAGCATTGTTACCGAACAGTAAATTCAGTAAATCTCTTCAGTAAATCCTAATGATTGTTATTCATATATCACATTCATTTAATGAATACGAATTCAATGAGCCATACATTAATAAGTGAAAGCTCTTTGAATATGTGATTTAAAAACATATGTACTTCTGTTTTCTTATGATGATCACCAACTGGAGGTTATTATTGACTGCAAGTGACCAATGCTCATTAAAGTAGTGTCCAGTCTTTGTTAAAAGACAGGTAATTTATTAGAGACAGATGCAGATGGGAGGTAGGCTACTCTTCACATCTTAGTGCGCCTTTCCTAAAGATGTTGTTGTAGGTGAAATTTCTCCCAGGAGAGACAGAGGAGGAGAGAGCAGCTTGGGGGTCAGACGAGAGAGAAAATTTACTGCTATAAACTACTACTATAAACAGGACACATTCCTCCTGTAATTCTGGACATCTGGTATGCATGTTGCTTCTCTCGTCTCTCCTGCGTTGGTTTCTATAAAGCAGGTTATGTCAAAGGCCCCATATGCAACATCTCTGCTCTGTTTCCCACTTTAGTTCTAGCTTTTTCATTCATTTTCCACTTTTTAAAGGGAGTTTCTATGACATCCGTCAACAGTTAAAGGTTGTTGCATGTGTTTTTGAGTGTGCTTTGTCATTTGTGATTACAGAAATATGCTATTTAAAGGTATGATATTGTAACAGTGAGATTTCCATGTTTAAAAAAAAAAAAGGTTTATTATAAAGCAGGTCTAGGTGCTGTATAAATATTGTCAAAGTATCAAAAACCTCAATCCACGGAGAAATGCACACAATCCGTATTCAGAAACTGTGCCTTAAAATGAGCCGTCAGGACTTCTGTGAAGTTGTGATGTCACAACTATACTATACAGTGTATAGGTAGAAAGTGCTGCTACAGTGCCGTTACAGTCATTCCCTGGCTGCAATGACGGCGCAGAGAGTGAAGAGTGCAGGAGACACAAAAACGTTGACCAATCAGAGCAGGCTGGTCTAGACAGACGCTAAAACAGAGCATTTCAGACAGAGGGTGAATACAGGTATATTCAGACAGTATGAGAAAAATAATGTGTTTTTAACATTAACATTAAAGCATGTAAACATGGTCCTAGTAGAAACCCAAAATACAAATATGAATCTGAAAATGCTCAATATGTCCCATTTAATTTGAATGTATTAGCTGTCAAATAACCTACAGAAGCACCGTTTATTTTTATTTTTATTTTTTATCTCTGCCCTCTTTAGACAACAGTACTCATGATAGAGTGAGCAATGTGGTCTTGATGTGGAAAACTTTTAAAAATACTCACATGTGATGTTCCACCCTTACCAGTGACTGAGTGGTTGTCATAGGAACAAGTATATGTCATTTTCCATCTATCAAACACTCCAGCAGTGGGGAAAACGCCAGTGTGAGCATCACGTCTGGCCTGGGAGGGGTTAACAGGGTGCTGTGCTTCAGACGGGAGGCTGAGTTATAGCTGCAGGTTAAAAGTCAAGCTGACAGGCCGTTTGTGGCCGCGCTCACGGGGTTCTGTTGGTGTAAATGAGGGTTCCCAGTGCAAACAATCCCTCACGTCTCTTCAAAGAGAAAACGCTGAGGTGATCAGTTTCAGGAGCTGGCGAGCGCCCACATATTGTTGTGCTTCCTCATTTTTAAGATTTCCGTGTCAAGCCCTGTTTACAAGCTCTTGGCTCAGTCGAGGAAGTTATTAGTCAAAAGCTTATGTCGTATAGTTTGTGTTATTTTTATACTGGTGTCATGAAGACGGACATAAAACTCTAAATTGGCTCGGTCTCCATACACAAATTAGAGCATTTAGGGTTTAATTTATGCCACAGTAAACGGGCTGCCTCGGGACGTCTCGAGTGGCGTTCAAGTGTTTTTATGGCAGGATTAGATGACAGGTCTGCTAATAGGTCCGTACTTTGATAGTGGCTTGTTGTGGTTAAAAGAAAAGTGTTGCCTGAGACTCAAGAGTGCAGAGAGGAGATGCGGATCATCTCCTGCGGCAGGATGCTGAGTGTCAACACAGGAAGTGAGGTCATGGTGTAAGTCCCCAAAAATTTTGGCGGTGCTCTGCTGTTGGCGCCACAGGCCTGTAAAACCCCGGTCACGGACGCACACTCAGTCACAGCTGCTTTAAATAGCCAAATAAACAGAAAAAAAGGAAATATGTGGTTAGTAATTAAACTAATGCTTACATTTTCTATTTTCAGAATTCTATGAACCTGCCTCCGGACAAAGCACGGCTCCTCAGACAGTACGACAACGAGAAGAAGTGGGACCTGATCTGCGACCAGGTACATACATCCATAAACTCTTATTAGTGTACACACACACCTGCCATCATCTCTTCACTCATTCTGCACATCACATTGCTCACTCTGTTGTGTATCCTCAGGAGAGATTTCAGGTGAAGAATCCGCCTCACACCTACATCCAGAAGCTACGAGGATACTTAGACCCTGGAGTCACACGGAAGGTGGGAAAGTACCAAAGACCTTTAAAATATAGTGTCCACTTATAGGGGAACTCCACCGATTTTACATGTATTTTTACAGGTGTGGGAGTATTATTGCATATGTGAAAAAAGTTTTATCAGAATCAGATTTATTGCCAAGTAGTTTTTACGTTCAAGGAATTTGTCTTGATGATACAGTGCATAACAAGAAACAACACAAAAACAAAGAGTATACATAAACAAATAAAAACAACAACAAAAGCAAAGCAAAGAGCATAAAGTACAAGTGAAAAAGAAAGCTCCAAAGACATGTGGCGTGATTAACTCTAAGTATAAATAATATTACAGAATATGTAAACACGTGGAAATGGAAATGATGGAAATAATGTGAATGTTGTATGGTAAATTAATTTCCTTTCTTTAATGAAATGTGTTGTGATGTCCACCCTGTTACCTGTGTGTTTTTTGATAATAATTGAATACAATAAACAAATATTGTGCATATCTTTGTAGTTACTTGCATCGCATGGATTTGCACATTTTAATAACTTAATAATTGGGCCAAATTCCATTGAAATGCCTTTTTTTCTGATTCTTCCCCTGTTTTCTCCCCACTTGTATTTGGCCCGTCCCCCTGCCAAGCTGTTCTCTGCTGATCTGGGGAGAGTTGTACACTAGCACATTATGACATTTAACATTTAATAGCTAGTCTGGATATGTATTACAGATATCCGCAATTCAGTTCTTCCTATCCACAAGTGTCATTACAGATATCTACAGCGTCATTCCTCCTATAGGACAAATGACGTCACTTTCCCCGTTCATGTGTCCGGGGTTTCTCATTTCAGATATCCGCAAATTCACATGCAGATATCTGCAATTCAATTATGACTAGTCCACATTCCAGTTCAAGATATCTACAATGTCCTTTTTAGATATTTTAAATTCAGTTTTGACTCGTCAGAATGACGTTACAGATATCTTGAATGAAAATTCTGACTAGTCACAGTGTAATTACGACTCGTCAAAATGCAGTTGTAGATATCTGTAATGTTAATTCTGGATAGTCAAACTTTTTCATTAAATGTTAAAACGGCATGCCATAGTAGCCCAACATCTAAACAAAGATGTGCAAAATGTGGCGGAGAACATGATTATGGCAAATGTGCTGAAAATGCAAAATTGAAATGCTGTAACTGTGGAGGAGAGCATAGTGCTTCGTTTGGTGGTTGTGCAGTCCAAGTTAAAGCAAAAGAGGTTCAGAAATATAAAGTAGCCAACAATCATCATATGCAGAAGCTTTAAAGAGGGTTAACATTAAAGTGCAAAGAATAACATGAAGAGATGGGAGGAGAAGAAGGGAGGTCAAGTGAGAATGAGTAGGCCTAGGCCTGGGATACAGCAAGAAAGCAGAAGAAGGCTAATAGAACAGTCGCAGCAGACTCAATGCTATCATAAATGTAAGATAAAAGAGGACTCGTTGGTGGTGGATCAGACATAGTTCATAGCCTTCATTTGTAAAATAGTTAATGTGGCTACCAAGCAAGAGCGAAAAAGTGATACAATTTTGACAGTGGTGATTGCAGCAACATTTTTTGCATATTAAAGACTTGAAAGCAGAAGACATTCATGAAATGCTGAGAGATGGAGGGCTTCAGGGCAAGGATTACGATTATTCTTATGGTATTCCATTTGCTGCAATGGAATGCGAGAAGTCTCATTGCCTCCGGTACGGTAGGTGGCGGTATGCACCTTAAAGTTGGTATTGCAATCCGCCAAGAAACGCAAAGAAGAAGAAGAAGCGGAAGAAGAAGAAGAAGGAGAAGAAGAAGAAGAAAGGCAGTTTCTTGACGGCAGGACGAAGAACATCATTTCAAACAGCCAGATAAGCAAGTATAAACGTTAAGGTTTTTTTTTTTATATCGTTAGTAAACGCGTTAGTCTTGTTGATCATTGGTTGTTGGCTCGAAGTCTTTATTGGTGAAGAATACAGTTAGCTGTTTAGCCAGTTTATCCTAAACAAATGAAAGCTGCCAAGTAAGCACCATTTAGCGAGCAAGCTAACAGCTGATAATTCTGTAGTTACAGTTTCCCGTGACTTGCTGCAAATAATCCGGACGATAGATAGCCAGTTGAGCTAACTGGCTAAATGTATGCGAAATCACACATGTGTATACAAACCATTTTAACAATACGTTCACATTGTGGTTTAATACCGATCACTTGTCTGAGCGTTACATGTTCTTTAATTTCGATCATCTTGAATGGTTCGACATTAGCAAGCTAACTTGTTAGCAAGCCAACAGTTGTTATTCAGACCAAGTTAAACAAGCTTAACGTTAATCTCTCTCGTCAATAAAACAATGAATCCGGAACTGTAAACGGACTATGTGACACGTAGCCAGAGTGAGGGAAATAACGTTAGGCTACAAAATAGATTTGTAAACACCTTGAGGAACACCTTTGGATGGCATCTAACTTGTTGACACGTTGCCCCTCTGTTTGTCTGCAGCCAAAGCTTAATAACTAAGGCACTAGCAGCCCTGGCAGACATGTCATACGGCAAAGCAGAGAGCTACCGCCCTGTCCCACGGGACTTCAACACCCTCATCCAGACATGTAGCTCCAACATCCAGAAGATCACACAGAACAGTAAGTGTTTCACTGCTGGATCAGTAGCTCTTTTTGCTCCAATGTGAGCAACACAGTGGCTGTAGCCAGATCTGGTTACTCGCTCGCTCACTGAATGATTCAGAGATGGCTTGTCACGATAACTACTTTTGTTCAATAATATATTGTCCCAGAAATAATTGAGATAAACAATATTATTGTAATTTTAAGACCATTTTATGCCACTGATATAAATATATTTTTTTATATTACAAAAGTCTGACAAAGTTTACTAAATAAACACACAAAACATATTGATCCAAAAGATTTAGATTTAGAAACATGAACAAAATATTTCTCAACACTCCATAAGTTATTTGAACTATGTACACTTAGCTCATTTTTATGTGAAGAGTGTTAAGGCGTTTGCAACCGTGTGTTGTGAAGCGTCACATTTTGTGATGAAGTCATCAACAGCGTACAAAGTCTTAGCTTTCTGCAGCAAAAAGAATGAATGCTCTAGCTATTATGTTTCTTATTTTAGAATGATTTAAACAGGATCATGTAAACAACGCCCCGCTGTTTATTCTAGCATCATGCTGGCTAAAATGTTGGTTACATTCTTATGTAAGCAAACACGCACATAAACACAACGGGCAATACCATACGATCTATGGACATGACCTCGATCATTTTTGCTGACCCTGATAAGTCAATAATGTAATTATTGTGACGGGCCTATTCAGGGACCCCCCTCGAGAGTCCGAGGTCCATCCACCAGTGGATCTTGTGGAAACACTGCCCACATACAAGAATCACAATGCAAAGCTTCATACAAATAGTGTAATATATTGCCGTAACACAAGCTGTTTTTCCGTCATTGCGTTAAAAACAATATAGAAAATAATATACAATAGACCATATATATTACCATATTGCCCAGCTCTACCTGAATGTGCTGTGTACATGTACAAAGAATGTTCCTAAAACCTGAGTAATACCAGCATATCCCACATTAATCGGAAAATGCTATATTCCATAAAGGGCCTTTTTCTGAATATCCAAACAAAATATCCTGACCTGTATTGAATTCAGAATATTGTCATATTCTGAATAGTAGTGGATTATTAGTGAACATGTAAACATACTCATTGTGTTTTGTTCTCATGACAGCTGCTCAGATCAAGAGCATGGTGAACCAGCTGGGGACCAGTCAGGACACCAGTGAACTCCAGGATCGTCTGTATGTATCCACCTTTTCTCCAGTAACTCCCATATTGTTTCTTTTCTCTGACACACACACACACACACACACACACACACACACACACACACTGCATTATGTTACATTGTAAACAGACATGGGTTATTGAAAGTGCTTGAGTTTTTTTTTTTAATTTAACGTTAGTAAATAGGTGATGTTCTGCTGCTTGTCATCTAAATTACGTTCCCATACAACTAAACTGCATTCTCAATTCTAAGCGTATTTTCTCCTAGATGACTTTTTTTTGACATATTACAAACATTTCTAATGAAAGCCTGCCTGGGGAGGAGGCTGGGGTGGATGGATGGGTCACAAAAACACTTTTGGGCTGTTCGTGCCCCGTGCAAAAATCAACATTATCTAACATAATAATTCTATTTTCTTACATAACAAACATACTTATTTGAATCCAAACCACGATGTTTTCCTAAAACTAACCAAGTAGTTTTGTATCAATTCTCAACGTTAACGAGGTGTTTAAAACAGCGACCATATTCTGGGAAAAATAATGTTTCCCTCTAAATGTAATAGAGAATGCAGTTTAGTTGTTTGGGAACATAATTTTGTAGGAGACAGGGTTGATCACAGTTGTTTCATTGTTTTACATTCCAGCCTGCTAGTTCTCATTATAACATTCTCAGTGTTGTAACAGTAATGAGCCTTGATCCGTGTCTCAAACTATGCCATGTTGGGTCCTTGAATTTGGGCCTGGAAAGTCCTTTAAAAGTCCTTGAATTTGATGTTTAAGAAGGTGTGGGAACCCTGTGTTATTCTATAATATTTATATTAAACTGTCCAAAATTACCTATAATGTGCCTCTATGATTACTATGATTTCTGTTTCCACAGGCAGCAGATACAACATTACACCAACCAATTGGCAAAAGAAACCAACAAGCACCTGAAAGAGTTGGGATCCATCCCTTTGCCCACATCACCCTCAGAGCAAGTACGTATAAGTCTACGTTTGTGGATACAATACATCATAATATAATACATTACTAGTATACAGTGATGAGTATGCACTAATAATGACATATCTCTCTGCCAAAGCTCATATCAGCGGTATTCACATTGAAATCCTTGAAAGTTTGTGAATTGAGGAGGGAAAAAAAATCAAGGCCTTGGAAATGCCCGGGTAGCGCAGTGGTAGATTCCCTGCTTACCAACACAAGGGTCGCAGTTCGAGCCCCTGTGTTCTGGCTCGAATTGGCTGTGTCTGCGGGTGGGAAGTCAGATAGGGGCATATGTCCTGGTCGCTACACTAGTGCCTCCTCTGGTTGGTCGGGAATTTGTAGTTTCTCGCGATTACTTTCATGCAAACTTATTACAGATCTTTTGATTTCTGGTGATAGCCTGCATGCCTTTTTTGTGTGCGCTCTATTTAGATTCGAGATGCGTTCAGATGTCTCTGAAATCATGGGAATTTCTAGTTTTTGGTGACATGTACGATAAGAAAATGTTTTTCACACACTCTGGCTCCATACGCATTTATCTTATTTATTTGCCAATGTTTCGGCCCTCAGCTCTGACTTTGAAGAAGGCCTGAGGGCCGAAACGTCATCAAATAATCGCTGACTCTGCGGATCCATGCAGGTACGCAGGCAAAGTGTCGTCATACCATCTGAAAACACCTTCATGCTTGTTGAACAGGTGCATTTATAAAGTATTGGCTTTTCACTCCTGGAGGATTTGTTGTACTGAGTTGGAGACTCTGGGAATGACAAGTAGCCCTGCATTCTGAGAGCGCAATGCTCTAGTATAGGGTTTGATGAGCTCTTTAAGATATGATGATGCCTGACCTTTAAGAGTTTTGTAGGTGAGGAGAAGGATTTTAAATTAAATTCTGGATTTTACAGGGAGCCAGTGTAGACAAGCTAATATGGGAGAAATATGATCCCCTTTCCTTGGGGCCCAACTGGAGAGTCGTACTGGATTTATTGGAGCAGCCTGATAGTAGGGAGTTGCAATAGACCAGCCTAGAGGTAACAAATGCATGGACTAATTTTTCTGCATTTTTTTGAGACAGGATGTGCCTAATTTTAGCAATGTTATGCAAGTGAAAAAAGGCCCTCCTTGTAGTTTGTTTAATATAGGAGTTAAAGGACAAATCCTGATCGAAGATAACACCAAGGTTTCTTAGGGTAGTG
>JAOVVB010122848.1:0-12467 GCA_028570985.1 Heterobranchus longifilis | reverse complement strand
CAGATCTTTGAGTTTAGCTCATGAAAAATGGGAGCAAAAATAAAAGTGTTGCGTTTATATTTTTGTTCAGTGTATTTGTGTTATATTTTAGATAAGTGGTTGTGTTTGATTCAGAGCCAGAGGGCAACACTGTAATGGACAAAGTCTTTGGTAAATTCAGCTGCATTGTTCACAATTAGACATTAACTTAAATACAATAAATAAAAGACCATGTGTATAAATGCATGGGCAGTTTTGCGTTTTGCTTGTTCAGGTCATATAGTAGTTCTGCAGTACTTTACTTTTGATGAGTTTATGTTGGATGACCTTTATTCATTCTCTACTCTCTATTTATTTATTTGGTTAAGTAGTTTTAACTCCCTCCTTGCCAAAAATGTTTCTTAGAGTAGAGATGTGAAATTTCTCTATGACACTAAATATATCATCACACTAATAAACACAACATAACCTTTTTTATTCATACATTAATATTTATAATATTTTGGCCCATGAAAGAAGGTTTACTCGAATATCTAAATCCTCCTAATATACAACAATGCCCAAATCTACAAACAACTAGAAAGTACTTTTCTAACAGGACAAAAAAAAGCAAGCATGTCCATCTGCATTGCTGCATTGCATTTTAATTAAATTACAAAGTGTTTCCTGAAGCATTAACACAATTTTTCGCTTTTTCTACTACTACTGCGTACTTCGTTACAGCCACTGTTAAAACTTTCATATGAATTTTTATTTAAAAATCTATGGCCTTTTTTTGTCCTGTGACTGGCATGCATTTTTAACAGTATCGCTCCACTTGAAAACTCTTTGACTTCATATTACTAATTCATATTTTTCAGGAATTCAATAATAAATTAGATTTATGCCATCCTTGCTACTACTGTGTCTCTGTCCCTCTATGGCACATGACACAGGAATTGGAATGCTAATGAATTCAACCTGCAGTGATGGACAGCTGACAATAAGAATTATTGTAACTGAAATATTTCCATAATTTCAAAGGCGGTAGGTAGACCTCATTTCAGTATGAGCCTAGAGCTATTTATACAAAGGTAGCACATTCATGATGTTTTTTTCTTCTTCTTCTTAACAGTTGTTTCATGGTGTTCTCATCAAGGCATAATTTTCATGTTTCCTATGCTAAATCCAGCACACATTCTGTCTTTTCTTGTGTTTGTATAGATAGAGTGGATGTACAGCAGGTGGAGCTTTTCTAATTCTTTCTATCAGGCTAAAATCCTTGAGTGGTGCAGTGTCTAAAGACACAAGGTCACCATAAGCAGTGTTGTTGACATTAAATGACCTTAAATCTTTCATGTTTTCTTGCATAATGCAATTTATATGACTCATAAAGAAATGTTGAATATAATAATATTGATGTTCATACCTCTATATGAGCAGAGGTACAGTATGAACATCAAAGCTGAACAAAATCTATCTGAATTTCTAGAACCACACAACTCTCACAAAAAGCAATACATTGATCTTAATATGGAGATTCTAAATATTTCAAATGAAATTGTAAAAACTGGTGTCTGGAATTTACAGCCTGCAAGCAAAAAATTTTTTTTTTTTTTTTTTTTAAGGCCAAACATTATATTAATAGCATCTGTGGAGACATGCGTGCTCTGTTTATTGCTCCATGAATTTATTAACTTCTTAGGAATGGTTGTAAACATTGTAAAAGGTATTTATAGAAGATAAAACTGCGTTTTATAGCATAAAGGTATTCAATTAAAGTTGCAGTTAGATTTGTATAATGGCAATACAAAGGTCTTTTACTGCAAATCAATATTTTATACTGCTATTAATATTTATGCACATTTATGTAAGTTGTTGCTCGGTTGCTGCCTTTAAGTAAATAGATAGAATGCATTCATGCAATATATTATTTCATCCAAGCTTTCTGGGTTGTTGTTTTTTTATGTTTGCACTATGGCTAAACTGCTAAATGAAATATATAATCTCAAAGTGCAACGAGATACAGTTAAGTTTTTATAAAATTAAAAGTTCAGAAAGCGGGGCTAGACAAAATCATAATTTCTTTGCTATTAAGTTATGAAGTGATTTAGATTGCCTCTTGGGATCCTGTCTGAAAGGCAAATTGAAAATATTATTCTGTCTCCTAGATGCCAAAAAAAATAATGTAGCATACCAGAAATTGCTCTCCCAGTGAGAACCGTCAAAGTAAAATGTATCATTACTTTTGCTGTGATAGTTTACTTTTTCCCAAGATTTCTTAATAGTTAGATAAATTCCTAACCATTGCTTTTTGCTATTCTGGTCAGGTCATTTATTTAAAGAATGACTCAAACTATGTATAAATGCAAGCATTTAAAGCCTTTTTAGCTTTATATGACAGGAATTGGCTGATAAGTAGATACAGTCATCAATAGCGAATAGCATAAATGTTTCCTTATTTTGCATCTGACTGAAACAATAGCTTTGTGTAGCTTAGGATGTGCAGTGGTACAGTATGTATGTATCATCAGTGTGTGGTTTATTAATTGCAGATCTCCAATATAACCCCAGGCATAGCAAGCATGCTTGTATTACTGTTTATAACTCTATAAACAGGATGTAAACATTCCTTAATTCACATTTCCTAATCATGTGAATTTACAAGCTCTGTTAATTAAATGCATATTTTTTCATGTGTGTTTAAATATTCCAATTAACCAAGGAATTCATTGACAATAATGTGACATAGGTTTCTTTTTGTATGTCAATTTTCACTCTAAAAAAAACACTTTTAGTCTATAAAAGCAGCGTTTTTGATTATTTAAAGAATGTTTAGTAATTTTTATTGTTGCCAGGAATAATACTTTTTCACTAGATATAATTTTTATATATCTATAAGCATAATTTCATTTCAAATTTATTTTATGAACATTCTAGTTCTCTGTGACACAAACAAAAATAGTAGGTTAGGTATTAGAAGGAAAACAACAATAGTTTATCTGTGGCATCAGTTTTTTTTTTGGGAATAAAGAGAAATAGAGGAAATGTCTAGCAGAAGACTGATGACTACAAATATTACAGTGGATTGTTTAAATGGATTTGCATAGATCAAGCTTGTGTCTTTTTTACATATTTCATACATGTCTAATTAATTTACTTTCAATTGTCTACATGTCACATTTAAATCTGTTAAAACTTGGAGCATAATGGACACAGTGGCATTGTATACTGTAGTTTTGTGGCTTTGCACCTCCAGGGTCGAGCATTTGATTCCTGTCTTTGGGTCTGTATGCATGGAGTTCCATGCATGTTCTCCCCGTGCTTAGTGGGATTTTTCAGGGTACTCTGACATGTAGAGTAGGCTGATTGGCGTTTCCAAACTCCCTGTGGTATGTGTTTGTGTGTGCATGTGTGTTCTGTGATGGATTGACACCCTATCCAGAGTGTGCTGTGCTTAGCGCCCCGAGTCCCCTGGGATAAGCTCAAGGTCTCCCGTGACTCTGTACAGGATAAACAAATGACTGAGGAATAATGGTCATTTAAAATGTCTAAATTATTAACAGCATTTTGGCATGAAAGTAAATGCACAGAGCCATGTTTTGTTTTTCACATGCAATACATGTAATTGTCTGAGCACCTGTGTATTATCATTAAACATCTCCTTTCTAAAGAGTGTGTAGTGTTAAATTTACTTTCTGTCATGCTTCTGCTTGGCTTGCGTCCTCTTTAAATGTCTCACCATGTAGTGAGCCAACTGGGAAATGGAATAGATATTCATATAACAGTACAAAAGGAAAAAGAGGCATACAGGTCATATGAATATGGAAATGAATGTACATAAGTTCCCAGGAAGCTTTGTCATTTGCAATAGTGCTCTACTGGGGTGCTTCGGGGCTTGATGGCTCGGTCTTGCTCTGTTACACACTCCATGAGGCCTTCTCACCTCACCCCTTCCTAACCCTGTGCTGATAAAAATCTCTTTATAATGCACAGCACACACTAGAGGAACCCATTCAATTCAAACAGTGTATTAAATATATAATTTGAATCAGAGGTTCAGAAGTAAAAAATGTGACCGAACACAAACTGCTTTATTATTATGATTATGATTATTTGTTTCTCAGTTTTGTGTACACTCTGTGAAAGGAAGGATGAATCAATGTTGATATTTAAAGCTATTGTAAATGCATCAGTTAAGCATACACATAGCCAATATTCCTCGGACCAAATCGTCCAAACTGACCAAACTTTTTTGCAGATATCCAAGCGCTTCTGTTTATTCTCTTCTGTGAGTTGTTTCGACACCAGGTACACCCTCGGACCACACAAAAATGAATCACTGAAGTTTAAATATAACTGGAGTGTGGATAATTTTTGACTCACACTTGTAGAAACCACTGTGTATGCTCGTATACTCCTACACTACCACCTACCAAAGAATTATGTTTTTAAGCACTCATTTTCCATTTTTCAACATATTGTGCTTTTCTTTGCTTTCAACTCAGCTGATTCAACTAATAAGGTGAACTAGATGTAAATAATCAATTAAATTAAGAATTGATCATTAGTTCATACTGTAAAGAGAGTTCATCCAGATGCCTGAAGAACAAAGACAAGCCAGAATACAAATACACACCAGTCTGTTACACTCAGTAATAAAGCAAGTAGGAAGTAGAGCCTTGAAGGTTTTTATTTAGTGCCTAGGTTCGAGGTGTTTTTCTTGTTCTACACTAATGGAGGTTGATTGTGCAGACAAGTTAAATAACTCTATTTGATGAGTGCTTCCATCAAAGATAGAGGAACAGACTTGGAAATAATAATAAAAGAGAATTAGATTAATGTATCAAAGCGTTGCCAGATTTAATAACCTGATCGTATGATCTGCTTATTTTGTGAAGCAACCTTAAATTCCGTATGCTGTTTGATTGCATCTAAAGCAGTAATTGCAAACATCTCTAAGCTGATTTGAGGTACTATGTCAAAAAGAAGCTAAGGGAGAGAGAATCAAAGAAAAGAGAAAGCTCATGGAGCAGAGCATTCTTGTCTTGTCCTTGGTGACTTTTGATCTGCTACCCAGGCTTCCTGGCTGCAGATCAGCATGGTTTGTTTTTGAGCAGTGCTAGTGCATGTGTTTTGAAAGATAATTGAAAGATTAACAAGATTAACAAGATTAATCCCTGTGCTGGGTCTAATTAGAAGTCATCTTGCACCTTGTACCTACCTGATCCTAAGAGGGATTACTAAATGTTTCAGATACAGACTCAGAATCTCAAGCTTTCCTCCATTAGCCAAGCGAAACTGCTTAAAGGTGCAGTGAGTCCCCTGAGATATGTTCCAGGCCTCCGGTGACCCAGCACAGGGTATGTGGTATAGAGAATGAGTGAGTGAGTTGTTATTCAAACAGCCTACCCTATGTCTGCTTGGGTGCTGTTTGAATTTATGTCGGCACAAATGCATTTATCACTGGCTCGCCAACATAATTTCGTTATTTTTCAATATTCACACTTGTGTTCTTCTGCGTCATTGAAGGCAATAGCAAAAGGAAAGTACCTGTACGCAAGTGTGATGAAAAGGATGACGAAAGCAAAAGGTCGAATTCACAAAAGGAGGCAGATCTTTTTATGCCATATTCTTCCTTTTTATTTTATTTTATTACCCACCATTTCAACAACAAAGTCTTGCATTGGCCAATTCAGCTTCATCGACCTTGGAAACGAGTTGTGAGTGCATGTGTGTGCATACTAGTGAGGGATGACTGCATCCCTAAAGTATATATCCCTAACAGCCGTCTGTCTCTGCTTTATAAAACAGCCCGCGTTGCCACTCTTTCCTTGCCAGCTGGCTCAGCGAACAGAGTAAAGGTTATTTTGGGAAGCCATAACCGGTTGGCTGATTTGGAACAATTGCTTTTTTTTCCTTAAGACAATGACCACATCTGGTTTACATATGTGCCCACTGAATTGGAAATGTTAATGCATAATTTCACATGACTAAGGTGGGTGTTAAACCAACACAGAAGAAAAGGAAGCTTTAATGGTGCTTAATTTTATAATATGGCATTGAAACATTTACTAATGTGTCAATGATATTAATTAATCACAAATCAAAAGATCAAAAATTTGGAGAAAATTGAGTGTTTTTGCACAGAAAAAAGGGAAAAAAAATAATAATCAGCCCAGTGATTATGGGACACTTTGGTCATTGGAAGACCTTTTAAAGGAGCCAGTTGGCACATGGAACCATCAGTAGAAAATCATTTATAATAACACTAATTAAATTGTAATTAAAGTTTCATTTTCATTGATGAATATTTTTTTTTATAAAATTGAGTGCCATTTTTTCAATTTGAATTCCTGAACATGAAATCAGAATTCTTCTATCACATAATGTTTCTGAGAGACAGCAACACATCTTTCAGTATTTACAGAGAACCCTGATTGAGCCGGCAGGTTAAAGTAATCTGTAAACAGGTAAAAATGCTCTCTACAAATGTTTTTCCCTAATCAATGTCCATCTAATGAACAGCATTTTTTAAATGAAGTGTGTGATAGAGCCGTGGAAACACTAATACTGTACATGCAAGAGTTGCCCCTGTTCAGCCCATGGGTAAGGGCCTATGCCTGAAAAATTGTCGCAAGGGGAAGTGGATTCCACAGACGAAATGGATGATCAACGAGAGCGGTGCAATTTTGCTTTCAGATTTAATAACAAAAATCTGAAGGCAGAATCATAGGCACAGGCTCACTGGACAGTTTGGATCTTTCTTACTCTTCAACTGGTCAGGTTTGGTAAGTCTATGTCCATGATAGCCTTGATATAAAAAGCATACTTTTCCATTATAATAAAAATTTGTAACATTGACATGAGTGACCTACTGTTATTTACTCAAAGCATGTTACCTGAGGGTCTTCTTCCATGCATGCATAGCGCTGACAAATTCAATTCTTCTTCCTGCAGCTCCTTCTTAATTAATTACTGCATCAGCATTTGAATTGATGAGCTCTGCAAAAAAGAGACAAAAGCCAAGAGGGAAACTCTAAGAGGTTTTCTGTTGAGGATATGAGCATGTGTTAAAGGGTCAATGTTTTTTCAACTTCTCGAATGTTTTAGACATAAACCAATCAGCCATAACATTGCAACCCAAAACATTAAGTCCATTATTGTGTAGGTTCCCCTTGTGCTGTCGGGGCAGCTCTGACCCCTCTGGGTGAGGTTGGAAATGGATCCACTGGGTGCTGTGGGATGTGGGCTGGGGCCTTTGTGGAACAGATTTGTTTGTTTAGCACATCCTTTGGGTGCTCAGTCAGATTGGAATCTGGGGCTTCATCAAAGCCCTTACAGTGGGGCCTTAGGCTCTTTGCTTGATGTCCGACAGGTTGTGGTGCACTGGGTGTTTTGGTGCCTTTCTATCATGGCCAGCACTGACTTTAACCAGTGATTTGTGCTGCACTGGTTTTTCTGTGGGATCGGACTAAATGGGCTGGCTTTTGCTCCCTGTGGGCATGGGTGAGCCTTGGGCGTCCATGACCCTGTCACCAGTTTACTGGTATTTAATTGATAATCAATGTTAACTTGTTAACCTTATGTTGTATTAATGTGTTGGCTGATCGGTGTAACAGTTGCAGCAGGATAAACGTATCATTAGGATTTGCTATTTTCTGTATCCACAATAAATCTTCTTGCACAATGTACAGTACTTGGCCTCTTCAACCCCAAGCAACATTTCTGAATTAAGCTTTCTGACGACTGAAACCTTTCGGAGCTACACTTCAACCCATCAGTGATTAACCTGAGCGCAGGCAGCATTAGAGGGTAAGAGAGCAGGGTATGATTAGATAGAAAAGCAGGCGGAAAGGGCAAGCTGAACAGTGGCCTCTAATAATTACCTGGTCACTCGACTGAGTGGCATGCATCAAAGGTCTTTGTGTGGTGTGTATGTGGTATCTTTATCTAGTATTAGAATTCTCACCTGACATCCGTATCCTCCTGGTATCATGACTCAGTCTTTCTCATATACTGTACAGTAGATCTAAATCTACATGTTATTAAATTGATCACAGTATATCCTGACATAAGTTTCAGATCAGATTAGAAAAGGACTGTGCTATCTTCAGTGAGGGTGACATGTCTTTCTGTGTTTTCGGGCAGACTGTGTGTAGCGAGTCTGTGAGAGTGACAGCGGAGCTCTGCGCGGTAAGTTCACTGGCACCTCACCTCAGTGAAGCGCACCAACCTACGCAGTAATCACATGGCATCACATGTCAGCAGCCTGCCTACACACACACATTCACTCACCCAACTCTCTCTCTCTCTCTCTCTTTCAATCACTCGTATGTACTGTACGCACACACACTAGAGTAACTCTGTTCTTACAGAGACACATTAACCACCCTTCCACTGTGTCTGTTCAGTGGCTCTACCACTCTGTGTCATTTGGATACAGCGCTGAAAATAGTGTTGCCATCCAATGTGAGATTTATACTGTAAACATTTCTCAGGACTCTTGTTCGAAAAATGTTATTCACAACATTTTATGTACATATGACGGCAAAAGTTTGCATTTCAATTTCAATCTGCTTTATCTTTCTTTAAGCAACAGTATGTGGAGCGTCCTCGATGGCGGCACTGAGGTGCTTTCCATGTAAAAGTAAACTGACAAGTGCTACAAAAAGACATGAAGGACTTTCTATCTCTGCCACCTAAACAGTCCAGACCAAACCCACAAAATGTAGTTTTTTTTGTTGTTGTTGTTTATAACAATATTGCTGAATTACTAGCTATGACAGTATATACTGTACTTAACTGTCATAACTGGTTTTATTCTGGCTTTGTTTTACATTGTGTAGTTATTTGTTTGCCGGTTTTCATTTGAAGCCAATTATATATTGTATTTTAAAGGGTATTTTCTGTTTCTTGCCTTATAGTTGCGCATATTATTATGATTATGTTTTGTTTATATATTGGTGAACTTGAAAAATAATGTTTACATTTTTCAAGTTTTTTTTTTGTTTTGGTCTAATGAAGGGACGTTCTCTACCACATGTGGGCTTTAACAGTTTGAGTCTCCAAGGAACAAAATAATGTTACGGTATTATTAAGGGTTATAATAATAAATGTTATGCACAGTGTATTGGACAATATTTATCATGTTTAAATAGGATGAACCAATACTACCCTGGTGGCACAGTTTTTCAAGCCCCACCTTGGGTCTATGTAAGTGGAGTTTGCATGTTCTACCTCATATTTACTGTACATTTAGGCATTTGGCAGATACCTTATCCAGAGCGAGTTACATTTTTATATCATTATACACCTGAGCAGTTGAGGGTTAAGGGCCTTGCTCAAGGGCCAACTTGGTGGCTGTGGGATGTGAACCTGGCACCTTCTGGAGCGTAGTCCAATGCCTTAACCATTGAGCTACCACTGACCCATGTTTTACCTGTGCTTGATGGGTTTCCCCTGTTTACTCCGGTTTCCTCTCACACTCCAAAGACATGCTGATTTAGCTAATTGGCATTTCCAGGTTGCCAAGTGTGTGTGTGTGTGTGTGTGTGCTTCCATGATCTCTGATGGACTGGTATCCCGCCCCAGGTGTATCCTGCCTTGTGCTCCTAGTCCCCTTAGATAGGCCTCAGGTCTCCTGCAACCCTGTACAAAATAAGTGGGATAGAGGGTGAGTAATATCACCTTTAGCATTAATAATATATAATAATTAATAATATCTTTAGATATATCATTTTATTATTTGTTGTCCTAAATGAACAACTGTAAAACCAAGAAAAAGTCTCTCTTTTTCATTATTTACTGTAATGGCTCTCCACTGGTTCACATCTGATCTTTTTATAGATTTTTTTTTCTTTACTTCTACATCTCAGGTTTAAGTGTTTCATTTCCTTTCCTTTCCTTTCCTTCACTTGCCACCAAAAGTCAAATGTCACAGCTGTAATTGCTTGGCTGCATTTTGTGAAGCGTCTGATGTGAACAACACAGAAGTATGTTTCTTCAGCTTCCATCTACTGGACAGAGAAATTCAGGCACCGGAGGTAATTTAATGGCTCAGTAGTCATTATAGTGCTTGCGGAAGCCTGAAGCATTTTGTGTTTTTAGGCGAGACGATGGAATTTCACATGAGACTAAGGTTGTTAGGAGGAGAAAAGCAGATGATATGTATCCTGGTACACTTCCTGTTTTATTCCTGGGTTTTAACAACTTAATCGTCAACATATTTGTCACATCCCTGTTGTCAGTGATTAGCAAATCTAAAACCATGACAGATTGAAAATGCATGAGTGCTGGCAGGAAAAGGCACCATGCTGATATACTCTGAGGGATTGTTCCATGTTCAAGGTCCGTCTATTACAGAGACAAAAACAGAGATTTAGTACATCAGAGTGAATGAGGCACTGGACTGTTTCAATACAGAAGATAATTGCAGAGCATCACAGGAATTCAAATCACTTTCCTCATCATTGATCCTCTGCCTCTCTGACCTTGAGGTGCTCACTTGTTTTCCATTTGCCGCCTGTTAGGAAGTGTGTTTCTGTATTGGTCTGACATGGCTCATTGGGCTGTCCCTCCCTATTTTAGTACATAAAAATACATTTCATTGCATAATTGTTAAATGTCAGGTTGCACTGGTTAATTTAATCCAGAGTGGACAGCCTTGTATCAGGCAGGAAGAGCACAATGTCCACTAGAATACAGTAGGCAAACAGAACATAGTATTAATAATATACATGCCTGTCTCTTTTCTCCACCAGGTCCTTTAATCTGTGTCTTTATTTATCTCTGCTAAGGGTCTGCTGGTAGGGTATGCCAAAAACCCGGCACTGTACAATGTTGCTGGAATATGACATGGTTTCCGTGTTCATTGTCTTTTACTCTAACAAAACAGGGACATTTTGCTAAAATTTTACCAGCCTATATAGCACATGCATGAAATTACATAAGATAATGTGATTATTTTCATTATATGCTTCCTCATGCAGGTACAAAATTTATGGAGGATTTAGCGGTTACAGATGCTTTTGAGAAATGTTTCCCCCGATTACCTCAGGGGCTTTTTCCCTTCCCACTGCTGCATCAGGCCTGCTCAAGGGTAAAGTAAACATGTATATAAAGAATAATGTATTATTAAAGTATTAAGTATGTAAGTAGGTACATAGATAGATAGACAGACAGACAGACAGAGATAAACAGACAGACAAATTTCTGTAGACATGCTTGTAACAGCTGAAAATTGAATAATACACTGCTGACAATTGGACATGCCATTTATTGATACGTACTGATGAAACACAAAGAGACATTATTCAAACATTTCTGAGTAGGAAGTGATTTATAGACAGATATGGATTAAAATGTTTGCTCCCAGAGTAAGTCTGCACATTAAACATGTAATTTAAAAGATATTAGATAGGTACCTAAAAGTTGAGTCATGTTCGTGAACAAGAAAGAAGTTCAGTTCAGATGATTCAACTTCCAGATACAGTAAGCTCACCTAGATGACTGAGAATCTTCACAGACATTATAGAAAGATATAGAATATTTTGTAAAGTTGGCTTTTATTAGCCTTCTCTCTATAATGAGCAGGAGAGATGGGGAAACTACAAAATAGATTTATTAAAAAAAAAAAAATTTAAATATGTTTGCATTTAAGATGATAAAATGTAGCATTTTCTCTAAAGGTGGTGCATTTACAGTAAACTATTCACACACTGGCAGGCAGCACAGGAGCACATTTTATTACGTTTCTTTAAAATTGCAACAAAATCTGAAAGAAACTAGTATTGCATTTAAATCTCTATGTAACTGATGATTCTCTAAGTACGAAAAAAAATAATGGTTAGAAAATCTAATTTATGACCCAATGAAAGCTATAAATGTTCATTTCCATTTGGTCACAAATTCATTAAGGAATTTTTGACCTTGCCAGGATTTTTTAAATTTTTTTTTATGATTTAGCTGAACTTTGCTGACACATTGTAGATCATTACAGTAGAACATCAGATACTTACAGATTCAAATACAATTGAATACAATTCAAATCAGCATCTAGGTACTGTATACATTGTAATCGGGTAGTCCCTGGTGATTCCCATCCCTAATAAGCAGCAAAATTATACGCATGTGTAAATTTAACATTAGTAACTGATCTCAGACAATCCTAACAGGTGAGTTAATTATTTATAGGTAGAGTTCTAATATTGTCTTGCAGTATTTACAGTGGGGGAAAAAAGTATTTAGTTAGCGTAACGAGTTTGACCCTTTTTGCACGGTCGGCACCATAAAGCACAGACACGAGGCGAGGTCTTACGGGAAAAAGGGTAATTTATTTAGGTAAAAGGGGAAGGAAAGGGTTTAAGGAGGGAGGATGGAAAGATTGGGAAGGAAGGTTGTGCATGTGCATTTAGGCATTTTGGCAGACGATCTTATCCAGAGCGACTTACATTTTTTATCTCATTACACATCTGAGCAGTTGAGGGTTAAGGGCCTTGCTCAAGGGC
>JAOVVB010122820.1:0-12468 GCA_028570985.1 Heterobranchus longifilis | reverse complement strand
GATGGTAACCGTATATGCATACATGTGCAAGTGGTGAACAACAACAATGGAGGAAAAAGGAATATATATATATATATATATATATATATATATATATATATCTGTTCTATCTCCCTGCATGCTTCAGTCTTCCTTTCATCCAGAGCAAGTACTTTACCTTGTGCCGAGCTGCCAACATTTTTACTTCCACGGATATTCACAGTATCATAGTAACCAGACTGAACCATGGCATCTCAGCTGAAAAAGACGTGCCTCCAAAGCGCTCCCCGCTGGGCATTTTCAGCAGGAAAACAATGCTTTGGTGGACTAACGGCCTTATGAACATAAGTCGGACAAGAGCATATCAGCCAACCGACCAGAAGACGTCAGCCACAGGTTCCCTAAATCATCATAAGATCAACTTGGCAGATTTGACAGTGTGTTTTCCCTTGACTCTCTAAGATAAAAGTCCCAGCCCAGGTGGCTGGAGTTGCATTTTCAACGGTGATATTTTTCTCTCAAATTGTCTAGCAAACAATATTAACACAACACCTACAGTGATTCCTATACAGTAAACTGTTGTGACAATTATTCCCTTGCTTTATTATTCCTGGGCACCGCCATATGGAGCTTTGCAAAGCAAAATAGTGTGATTTTAACTCTAATTACCAATGAAAACTTGACATCTCATCTCTTGGCTCTCACCACCCACTACATCAGTCGAGCTTGTTTACCAGATGAGATCATACTGTAAACAGAATGCGAGGAAATGTTGTTGCAATTACTAATAGGTCAGTCAACACACATAGTAACAGAGCTGCTGCTCTGCAATGAGTAAAGAGGGATACATTGAGCCAAATGATGAAGATAATATTTTAAAGGTGTACTGTATATTTTAGATTCCAGCAGCTTCTTATCGTTATTCTATAATGGGTATGATAACACACACACACACACACACACACACACACACACACACACACACACAAACAAGTCATTACGAAGGCGTAGGCAGCACATTTCCCTGTTGAGGGACTTGACAGCATATTTCTCCAATGAGTACAATCATCTACGTCCATATTTGGACAACCACAGAGCATTTCCTGTCTACATGTTCCACATACATCAGCACTTAACAAAGGCATAATGGGACAGATGGATGAAGAGAGAAAAAAAAGACAGAGGTAGAATGAGGACAAGTCAAGGAGGCAGTGGAGCAAAAAGCCACCTAATCTCATTTGTAAATGCACATCTGTATGTGCTTATTCATTTCTTTATGTAAATATTAGTTTCATATTCCATACCTTTATAATCCCTTTCCTCCCAGGACACACCGCTACTTTGTGCACACATAAGACAATGTATGTTACTCAGAACATTAGTAAGCCATGAGGAGATTAAAATAAAAAAGCAGCATAGTTAAAGAGATGGTTCAGATTTTTTTGAAGTGGGTTTGTATGAGGTACACTGTCCATAGTCCATAATCCACAGTCAGTGTATTACCTACAGTAGAGGGCATTTGGCACACCCCAGTTTGGCAAAGCAGACAGGAGTGCCAACATGGAAGCTAAACATGGAAGCTAAGCAATGTACTGCAGTGGAACAGGGCAGCAGAAAAAAACACACTTTAGCCACCTAAAACAATCTGCACTGTAGTATAGTTTTACATTGCCGTCAGACAACCCTTTCTTTGGGCGAACAGCATTTTGTTGCCACTGTCATTATCACTCATTTTTATTTTCTTGTATATGTTTATCCCATAAACCGCAGAAAGTCTGACCCAAACAGCCGATCTGCAGCGTAAGTGAGTGGCACAGTTGCACTCATGAGTAGGAATATGGAAGTTCTACGGTTGAGAAAACATAGTGCCAAGCTGAAAATATTCTAAATATAGTGTACACTTAAACTGATATTGATTTATTTTGGGTGTCTAAAATATGTTTTGCTATGTGACCCCGTCCACAGCAGTACATTGCTTAGCTTCTGTGCCGGGACTCCTGTCTGCTCCTCCAAAATGGGTGCGTGCCGACCATGGATGTATAATAAAACCTGGATACAGCATTCAAGGTGGAGCGCTGTTCATTCCTATGAAAGCTGCTCAGTGGTGCATGAAGCCAAAAAAAGCTCAAATGAAGCCGCCTCTGAAAATCTCCGGATGAACGGCACTGCTTCCGCAGTGTGGCCCATAGAGCAGGCGCACTAGAGACTATATCCGGTTTAGTGCTCTGGCTAACTTGAATGGGGATTAAATAATTAAAATGAGTCATTTTGTGGGGGTTGTGACACATAATTTCATTGGGAAAAAGTATTTTTGGGCCCAATGGCATCACGTGACGGACGCCATAGTTGTAATACCCCCGTTTGGCCACTATGTCAAATTGGCTTCAACGGTCGATGCACTTCCTGGGGGCCTGCTGCAGACTGACATGAGTATTATGAGAAAAATATACAAAAACCCTTTGTTTGACATGTCACTCCATCATTATCACTTTTACAACCCCATGCACAGTGCTTCAACATGTGGAAAAAGGCTTGCTGTGGCTGATTACGGTTGCAAAGCTATGATTTTTCAGTCATTGTTTGCTGAGTGGTTTACCAAACTGTCAATTATTTCACTCTTAATATTCTCCATGAACAACCATACAAAATAAAGCAACTTGCTGGCTTGACGGCTGTCTGTGGTGTGTATGTGTGCAGGAGCACTGTAGGAGGCTGTGTGTGGTCGTGTTCTGAGGGGTGGCCTCTGGATATGGGTGCGGATACAGACATGAGCATTATCTACTCAACTCAGGCCTACATTTCATACATCGGCAGTGTAGAAAAGCCTCTGGAATGGCTTTTATACTATGCACTGCAGCAAAAATAATAGGCAAAATATTATGCAGGATGCAAGGTAAAAATGTAGCCTTAATTAGAGCAGAATGACCACAGAATGAACTCAGAAAACACCAGTGTTGTCCTTTAATCTCCACAACACTTCTCCACCAAAGATGTGAAAAATCCAGCACTACACACACTTTGTGTTAGGAATTCGGGATGTGCCGGAGCATCTATTTTTACCACCGGAAAGACAGGGGAGGAGAACACAGAGGGGTAGAGACGGAGGGAAATGTATACAGACTCACATCGATAAGAAAGCCAAGACTTAAAATGCGGACAGAGAAAAGAATGAAGAAGAAAGATAATGAAACCTTGAAATGCTGAAACAAAGTGCTCAATAAAAGCTAAGATAGAAGAAAGACAGAGAGGGAGATGGAGAGCGGAAGAGGAGGGGGAATCTGAGAAGAGAAAAAAAAGTCTGCACAGCAGAGACTGAATGTATGAAAAAGCGGCAGACATGTTGGTAGACGCATTTAGCTTTAGGCAAGGAAGGATAGCATCTGCAAGCTGTCTGACTGAACACAGCGGTTTTTAAAGGGGAATGGGGGCAGCTGAGGGAACACAAATGTCGACAGTGTGATGTGCATTAATGAAACTGCTAAATTAAAAAGCACAACAGGAAATATATCCAACACATTTTAAACAAAGCCCATTTCTCTTACGGCTGTATAATACAAATTCACCCAAAGCAATGTCCTTAATAGTGTGTCGTTACAGCAAAAACACCCAGCAATGATGCACACATATTACACTACCTCATGCAATATGCAAATAGATCAAATCACATCAAATCAAAATTATGGTGCAAATTCACCATGCATAATGGCATCAACACACTTCATAGTAAAAAAATACATAGCACAAAAAGGATAGTTAAGAAATACACATCACGAAGTAAATGGTAGGCAGAAAAAAAGATGAAAATAAAAAAATAAAATAGACTTTAAAATATCACTTTAAAATGAATACTGAGTCATCTAAGCTCTCTCAAAGATGAAGGTCTGAAGCCTACTCTTAAATGTAGAGACGGTGTCTACCTCCCCGAAACAAAACTGGGAGATGGTTCCACAGAACAGGAGCTCGTTAGCTGAAGGCCCTGGCTCCCGTTCTGCTTTTGGAGACTCGAGGAACGATAAATAATCCTGCATTTTGAGAGCGGAGAGCTCTAGTGGGATAATAGGGTTTAACGACTTAAGATATGCTGGTGCCTGACCTTTTAAGAGCCTTATATATGATGAGATGGATTTTAAATTAAATTTGGGATTTTATAGGGAGCCAGTGCAAAGACGCTCCTGGGGGAAATATGATGCCTTTTCTGAGTTTATGTCAGCACATGCGCTGCAGCATTCTGGGCCAATAAATAGATGTGACACAATTTTTTTGATAATTGTGAGCTAATGTAACGGGGAATAGCAGGGGTTATCTTTGCATTCACTATCAGAATGTATGGTGAATGCATTTCACCAAAACTGTGACAGCACCCATGTGTCACTCAAAACGGCCATTCGCTTAACTATGCATAATTATAAGCCTTATTAAGTGTGTTTTATATATATACACACATTTGCAATGAACAGGGAAATGAGCTAGAGACCAAAACCATTTTTTGTACCAGGCTGTTTATTTCTGCTGTAAAGTTGGGCATTTTAGCATGGGGCTCTATGGCTCAAAAGCGAGTCAATCCCCATAGAGCCCCATATTAAAATGCCAGACAGCCTCAAGTGGCCATTTGAGGAACTGCAGTCATTGCCTTCATTTTTCAGCCCCAGAAGTTGCCACTTGGTTCATACCACTATGGTACCGTAAGAGGCTTGAAACCTTATTGAAATAGACAATACTAGTTGTAAAAAAAATTGTAAAAATAGTTGCTACTGCAGTTTTGAGCTGAGACTATTCTGAAAAAAACTTGCTATGTCTTCTCTCTTCTTCCTGACTGACACTATTGCCCCACAATGCAATGCACAAAGGAGAAAGAGGTGCTCCTTGGCAAAAGGGATCCTGTGTGTCCAGCAAACTGTAACACACATCTGCAATACCCATACATGCCAGCACCTCAGTCATACCCAAATGACAGAATAGCTTGTTTGTCAATGGCTCCCAAAATGACATGATTTGATTTCATGAATCATGATATAAACATATCTACTTGGTTAGGTTTAGAAAAAGGATCATGGTTTGGCTTAAAATAAAGGTTTATTTACATTGATAAAGGTTTATTTACATTGATTTACATTGTTACGTACTATCGTAGTTATGTTGGTTAACTTAAAATAAGTCAGTATTGACTTTTGGTTTCACGCGGGACACAAACAGCAGTCTCCTGGGTAAAAGTCCTGTTTGTTTGACCCATCCATCCATCCACCCCGACCTCCTCCCTAAATGGACTTTGTCACTCTTTATACTACCTTACTACTTTATATCACCTGACTTCCTGTTTTGTCAATATGGGTTGTAATATGGCCGTTTTTTTGGTGAAGATGGTCTGCATACAGCATACAAATATATTAGTATGTTCCAGGTGCAGTTGAGTCATTTAAGGTGGCAAGATGGATATAAATGTACTCACATCAGCAGCAGCACATTGTCAGACAGGTGAAGACAACAGAGAAGACAAAGTGATGGATATGACGCTGAGAGAAGCGGAGGGAAGTAAAGTTAGAAAGATGCTGACAGAAATAGAAAGAGAGACAGAGGCGGAGGAGATGGAGGTGGAAACAGAGGCAGAGTTGGAGGCAAGAGAGGTGACTGGGGAGAGAAGATAAACTTTGACAAAGTCCTTCTTTGAAAGATCGCAGACGGTGAAGAGTTCAACATGTAATCTCTATATACCAAACTGTGTGTGGGGGAAGTGTATTCTCAATACTACACACAAGTAACAAGGGATCACTATATTTGAGTTCTGTTTGTAAAATACACACAAATACTGTGTTTATGTAATCTGTGTTTCTGTGGAAGCAAAGATGGGCCATAAGAAGTGGAATTTTACTAACAACTGAATACGTAATTGCAAAATTGAATCACTACTGAAAAGTTAATGCTGAAATGTCAAAATGCATTCTAATATTTCACTTTGAAATATCTCTTTGATTTTGGAAACGAGGCGTTGCATTCATAAATGTAATTTGTGCAGTCATGACATACTGTATTTTGCCAGTAACTTACATTATATCAGTCAGAGGGCAGCAGACATTAGCATTTGTGGAGGGATGAGTAGAATACTGTTATTATGATGGCTAACATCACCTCGCAGCAAGTTGTGGGGTGTAAAAAAGGTTATATAATACAGCAAGAATATATAACTGATTTAAGAACAGTTAACAACATATGACAGCACAATGGACATTACATGATAGACAGCAGATAACTTTAAATTCAATGTGATATGGGAAACATAAATAGCACGCCAATTTTTCCGTGTTTCGCATGTCATTTTAAGCTTTTTGAGTGTCATGTTAGGCTCCATTTTCATTCGCAACTCGTCACATACGGACGCTTCAGGAACCCTGACGTCACTTTTACACGTCAAACTACGATGCTTTACCACAGCCGCAGTTATAAACATGTAGGTGTGAATTCAAACAAAATGTATCTTTATGCAAAATTTGGCGATCTCCTGAGACAAAGTCTTGTGTTCATTTGACCCATGCAACACCCCTCCCACCCACACAACACGGACTTTCGGGGTCTTTACACTACGTCGCCTCGCTTCCGGAGCAGCTGCTCTGAGCGTCTAATACTGACTCAGATGGGTTTACAGTTTAAAGCCTGGTGCGACTACATGGCGTGAAATGCATACACGCAAAATGACAAATTGGTGTAGATGGTAACCCTAAATTTGGAGTCTTGCAAGATGGGTAAAGTTAGGCATTAACCTTGAATGGTATGGTTCGGGTTAGGTTTTCGGGAAATTAGTTTTGCAAGAGTTTTCCATTTTTTGCAAATCCAAGGTTACCTTTTAGACAACCCAAATTGGTATGTTATTCATACACCATTTTGTGGAACCAGGCTGTTAAATTAAACTCAAAACATGCATCTGAGAGTAATTGTGTCTTAATTTTGTTGAATTAACATCTATGTCATTATGCTGCCCTTCACTGTAGTATTTATTCAAACATTTTCACCAGTACTGGAGTCATTACATCAACATTTTCTATATCATTTAACCTTTTGTAACTTCAAATGTCATCGCAAACATAAAAAAACAGATTGAAAACAAAACCAGCCTTTGTCTGTGTCCCTAACATCGCTGTCTCTGTCAATCATTGTCATCCGTCAGTGGTTTCTAGCCAGGCTGTGGGCTTTTCAGTATAAAATAAACAAGTATGGCTACCCTCACATCCTGTTTTACACACTCCATTTCCTGCCGCTGCCTACGGTGAGGGAAGCACGGAGAGATGGAGAAAACAGCCGAGAATTTAAGAGAGGAAGTCAGAAATAATATGACTTTGTGCAATGTGGTGAAGGTAGTCACAGAGACACAAACTCACTTCCTATACAAAAGACAACAAAGCTCCCGAGGGGCATTCTTTGTGAAATACTATTGCATTTCAAAAATCTCATAAACAAAAAAGAAATGGCCCTAATACAGCGGAAACAAGAGGGAAATGTCTCTTTGATATAAAATGGCACACTCTTCATGTGTTTGCCACAAAGATAGAATCATCTGTGCTGTGAAGTAAATATCAGCATAGTAGGTTATCTAAATAGTACTGTGGCTGTGTACGTCCCACTTCTGCATAGTCTGATTCTTAAAAAATCGAGTTATGATTTGTTTTTTTAAATACAATTATGGGCGCCCCCTGATCCAATATTTTTTTCATGTTTTAAGAAAAATATGGTTTTTGGTTTTGCTGAGTCTGACCTCAAACGGTTAGGTTAGTATGGTCATCGGAAACGAGTCTCGGGAGAGTTTTTGGAAATTCTAGTGTTACCATGAAGGCACAACCCTGCCACATCCAGAGAGGGAAGGAAAAGCTTGGGGGGGGGATCTGGAACAGATTTCGCCTAGGGCTCCAAATATGCCCTGACTGTAACAGCACCTGTACATCGGTAAGGAAAAAACAGGCGTCACCTGTCAACCAAACCAAAGGGGATATGTGAATCAATTATCTGTCTGGGGTCTATCTGCCATCCCCTCTTATTTTCCAGGACTTCTAATGCTCAGAATGTATTAGTGTGTTATGGGATCACTCAATCTTAAAGTCGAGCTGAAATGAAAAATGCATTTTCAACCCGTTTAGATCACATCTCTGGTCATGTTGTGCACCTATTTAACAATTATGCCAACAAATTATAAAAATTGTGAAGCAAATTTTTCATGCAGCGCAATAACGTACAAAGTCAACACAAAGACAACAAATTAAACAAATATTATATATAATATACATACATCTATACATACGTCTATTTACAAAAGCCTATCAGCGTTCAGATTCTCCTGCACAGCAGAGCCCTGATCCATCTGAACTCCCTTCAGAAAACTAGCATATTAAAAGTTGTTTGCTTGTTGTCTTGCAGACAGACCTGACAACGTATGAATTCAGACTTTTTTTTTTTACAAATAGGCATCATGATGGCATCCTTTTGATCTGTTTATTGCAATTAAATCACAGGAAAATCTATTTATTTCGGGTCACACCACTGTAGCAGCGTCAGTCATCTGGCGGTGAAACTCAGCGAGCTGTGTGTCCCTCCGGATGATGTTATGAACCCAGACACAACGGGTCTTCCATGACGGGGACAAAGCAGCAGTAGTGGATATTTCAGCCATGGTTGATGACAGAAAGACATGGCTAAAAAGAAACCTTAATGATTCCACGGTCAAACTCAATCAACGCAGAAATTTGCTTCTCGTTTGGTGTGAACACAGAATTTAACTTTTAAATCTCGAGTTCTGCACACATCTAATGCCACATAATCTTAATCTTTTGAGCATTTTATATGTGGTATGCTGGGAGTGGTGCGTACGTGTTTGCCTGCTGCTGCTGACCAAGAAAAAACAAAAAAGAAGAAAGAACAGAGGACTTTGCAAGTGTTCAGCATGACTAACAACTGTGCATAAAAGCAACAGAGGGAAAGGGAGAGAGATGGATTTAAGCATGACTAAATAAATACCTTGGGGTATGTGTCTTATGTATTTGCATTTCTTCTCATGTATGAATTATCTTCCAGCCCTTACTTTCTTCCCTTTTATCTCTCGTCTCCTCTCCCCTCCTCACACCTGTTATCCCACGGGGCGAAGCAGAGGGGGAGAGGTTAGCTCGGTGACCCAGGCCTGGCTGGCCCTCGGCAGGTCTCGGCTGCCAAACTTCCCCCAGGGATCCAGGCAGTCTTTCAACTCTCTGGGAGAGAGAGCACACAAACACACACACACACACACACACACACACAGACACAGACACAGCCTGGCGAGATTATCACACACACATGAGCACACTCACGGGCTGCCAGAGACGGAGGTAACGAGGAGGTTAACGGAGGAAAGGAGGAGATGAGAGGAGAAGAGAAGAAAGACGGGATGTGATCAAGAAAAAGGAAAATGAGGGGGAATGGAGGGAGGAAAAAACGTGGGGAAGTTGGGAAGAAATGTTACATTTCGAGGAGGAAAAGTCGAGCGCAAAAAAAAAATATGGAAGGTAATATGAGACAGGAAAAGAAAGAGGAGTAGAAACAATAGGGGCAGAGGAACTGTGATGGGGAGACACTATAGGTGAATAAGCTAAGAAACATTATATATCACCATGAAACTTCAACCAATTTATTACTTACATTACTGTAAGACAATAATCTTTTTGCAGTACACGTTTTCTGAAATGTTATGTTTAAATATGCAAATGAGGCATTATCTAATGCTAACTTTTGGTGAATTTAGGAGAAATCTACAGACTCAAATGTAAATGTAGACTCAAAGTGTAATAAAATAAACACCTAAATGTGTATTTTTCGATGATTTATGGAATTATTATGGAAGCAAAATGTCAAAATTGTTTAAACATGCCAATGTGACATTACCTTATTAATATGTGCTACATTGCATACACTTCCAGAACAGCAATCTGAACATTGGATGAGTGAGGTTCAATGTTTTTTTGTTTAATTTTGTTGACATATTAGAGTCAACGGTTTTCACTGAGGGAATTTCTCTCTTTTCATCACTCCAAAAATTTGAAAATAATGTCAATCAAAGCATTTTGTGACATGATTTTAGGAAAATACATTTTGTATAAATCAGGCTGTGAATGTAGAATATAGAAACTTGCCCAGTTGGATTACTTACATTAAGACAATAACTTTTTCAATTACACATTTTCTGAAATTGCTTTTGCAATTGGGGGGCATTATCTCATGCTAACTTTCAGTGAATATCAGAGCAATCTACAGAAGCAATGTGCAGTAAACTAAACACCTGAATCTGTATTCTGAATGTTTTCTTTCCACTTAGTCTGAAAGAAGACATGCTATGGAAGCAAAAAATCCCAAAATCTCAAAACTGCGTTTTTTGACTGTAGTGGCTCGCCTTAAAAGAGCATTAGAGAAAAATAAAATGAAGAAGGGGAAAAAGAAAAAAAAAAGAGGGGGAGAAAATGTGACTTAATCTGCACTTTATAAGGCCATCACTGAAGAGGGTGATGGAAAGGTCAAACCCATCCATCTACTTCCACATCACGTACTCTCTACACATCCGTCAATCCGTTCTGAACTCCTTGTACTTTCAGTCACTCATTCATCCCTCTCTCCATCTTCTCCTTTTTTATCCCTCCTCCTTTCCCTCCATCCCTCCATCCATCCAGGCCTCCATTCATCAAAGTGAGTATAGGGGACAGAGGGAGACTTGACTTTGACTTTGATCAGTTTTGCTGAGCAGTTGAGGGCTTCACACACAGACACACACACACACACACACACACAGACACACACACACACACGCAACCAGCTCTAAAGAGAGTATTAGTTCAAGTTGCTTTCAGAGGCTGGAGGGTTGCGGGTTGAATTCCCCCATCGGCGTGTAGGCCTCTGAGTGAACTCCAAAGCATTGAAATGTGTGCCACTTTGTTCATTAAAAAAGATAAAACAAACAGAGGCTGCTGTTTGATCTCTCATCTCTCTCCCCGTCTGTCGCTGCATCCTCTTACTGCCGCTCCCCCCGGAGCAACCACTACCTTCTCTAAACCCCCACTGTGTCTGCTCGTTCGACGGAAGGATGATTGGAAAGGTGCTGAAAAGAAAGACAGGTGGAATGAAACATGCATTAACAAATATTCTGAATTTTAAATTTTAAAATAAAAATAGATTGAGAGCTTATTATACATCCGAGAGCCCAGCCTGCCATCCGGAGAATTCACAGCAAGCAAGAGTCGATGATGTTTCTGTCTGGCGTCTGGCGTGCAAACGGAAGAAAACAAAGATCTGAGGGTGAAGACAAAGCAGCCTGTCCTCCTCCAAAAAACGTCCCCATAGGTCGTTTGTACAGGGAGATTATTACATTACATTTTAAAGTTGAGTGCCCTCTAGCAGCCGCGTATTGACGTTTTATTGTGAGGCGTCACTATAGTGCTCGTTGATGTTATGGTGCCAAAAAGCTGTAAGTAATGTTAGGGAATATTTAGAGCGAAAAACACGCTAAGGACGAGTGGGAGTGGCTGGTGGGTGTCCAAACAAACAAAGGACTTTCACCCAGGAGACTGGGATTGATGTCCCGGTTGAAAATAAAATAAAGTTTTTTTTAAGTGACCGTAACATCCGGAAGTTTGTGACTTGCCGCGTCATGGGAAATGGCGTGTCATGTGACATCATGACATTCCGTGTCATGGGAAATGGTGTCATGTGATGACGTGATGTTCTACGTTTTAACATTTAGGTATAAGGACGAAAATCGCTCAAATGGGTCATATTTATTTCCACAGCTAGGGGAGCAAATTTAGGAAACACTCGTATGGGTCGTATTAGAGGGTCGGAACATTTACACAAAGACAACAACAAACTTGTCTAACTGGAGAGACGACGAGATTCGTGAACTTCTGTCAATAAGGCTGACACCGAAAAGACAAGAGACTCTGTTGTTTATGAAGGTGACGATGAGCAATGATGAAGGCATGACAAACACATGCATGCATTTGTCCAACTCATGATCATGATAGTAATACGCTGTGAGAATCCTCCACCTCTAGCTATGATTATATCTCAGCAAACACCCTTTATATGCATATGTGTGCGATTTGTTAGGGTCAGAGCAGATTGCACATGTGCCTGAGGCATTGTTACAAATGTATAGCTCACACGCGTACACATGCACACCATGTGTAGCCTATATCTCATCCTTGATTTCCACTTCACCTAATCTGCTGGGTTTTTGAGAACATAATGCCAAGGTTGAAAAGATACACAGATTACAGATTTAGCCCTAATGAAAATGGTTTGGATGGATGGATGGATGGATGGATGGATGGATGGATGGATGATGGATGGATGATAGATGGATGGATGGATGACGGATGGATGGATGGATGGATGGATGGATGATAGATGGATGGATGATGGATGGATGGATGGATGGATGGATGGATGGATGGATGGATGGATGGATGGATGATAGATGGATGGATGGATGGA
>JAOVVB010122809.1:0-12469 GCA_028570985.1 Heterobranchus longifilis | reverse complement strand
CACACACACACACACACACACACACACACACACACACACACACACACACACACACACACACACACACACAAGCACACTTCCGGTGTCTTCTTCAATTGCTTCAGAATCAATTTCTCACAAGGTCATGCTTTTATATTACACGTATCCCCCATAGGTGAGTCACCCTCTACAATAACGCTGGTTTGATATCTTGGCTGAACAAACACTGCCTCCTTTTTTTTGGTTTAATTTGAAACACCGGATGATTTAGAAAGTATGACGACATGGGTTATGCACAGACACACACAGGCTGTGGGGGACGACCAAAAAGGGTGTTGTGGGTGAAAGATGAAAAGGAGCATTTTGCATTAGACTCTAATGTCTTTGTTGTAATGCCAGGCCTGCCTACAGTTCTGTATCATGACTCATGCCCTATCCAGAGCCACCGGAGCTCTATTTCTACACCACCGTGGCTCGGTTTGAAATTCAGCATCACACTGTGCTCGTCTGAAAAAGTCAGTGCACATCGGAAAAGATCTTTGTTGCCATGGGATGCAGATTCTTTTGATTAAGCTGGCTTACGCTATGCTACGTGTGCATTTTGAACAGACACATCATAAGCTGGAGATGGTACAATATCTGCCAACAAACAGCTTCCGCTGGACTGTTTCAGTGCTTTGCCCAAAGGCACTGCGGTTTTTGTTTTGTGGCTTCTCATCCATCCCCATTTCTTTAGAAGCAGAATTCTGTCAGATATTTTAAAGGGTGCAGTCATGTGGTGCTGCTTCATATCAGCGGTCCGTAGTGACAGCTGTCTTCCAGAAACCGCATCCTCTCATTAACAGCTTCATGTCAGTAGCACCACGAGGCCACCAGGGTACAGATCAGACATGGCACTTTTTCAGGCCAAAACAGTCCGTTTATAGTGATGCAGCTGGGAATATTTGTCCACATGACGAGGATGGACAGTGAAGTCTATATGGTCAACCTATTGGCTGTGGTGTACTGATCCATGGCTCAGTGGTTTCTTGACAATATCATGTTTCAGATATTGGTCTGGTTTTTGTCTGTTTTAATATTAAGACAGACTGTCAGCGCAACTACTACTGAAGAAAGTATGTGGTATTAACTCTAAGTAAAATGTAAAAGACCTCACATGGCCCAGGATACACTCTATGAATTGCTCTAATAAATGCACATTTTCATCTTGTGGCTTGATTAAACAGTATTTTGTTCTAAAGAAGAAAAAAGATGAGGTTGAAATTAAGCTTGAACTAGTTTCTCATTTGGCTCCAATATCCTTTAGATCATAAGTATTGAAGTGAAGCTCCTTAAATGTAGATATGTAATGTTCTCATGGGGGGAAAAAGTGTGTGACTCAAGTTACCCTGGATTCAAGTATAGCCCCTTTCACACATGCATTCCAACCCTGGACTTATCTAGACACCCGGAGCAGCGGTATGTGAGAACGCAAATTAAACTCTACTCTAGACTCTACTAGACTACCCTGCCAGTCGATTGTATGTAATGTACGATTGAGCCCATGTGTGAAAAGAGCTGGTCATTGTCCGGAGAACACAGAGATCGAGTGGACGTGTTGATGACGTTTCCATCATGCGGCTGCCGCAAAAACCAGAAGAATACAAACAATCGAAGGTAAAGAATAAGGGTCATTTACATGAAGACGATGTATAACTGGACAATGAGATTTGTGAACTTCTGTTGGTAAGGGCAGACGCCGAAACTGTCAGACAAATTCAAGAAATGGCAAAAGACTTGTTTATGACCAAATTGTGAACCGACTATATGTGTAAACAAAACACTTGCTCTACCCAGGCACCACCCCCTCGACTAAACCAGTAGGTGACACGGACAATCTCCTGTGTGTGTGTGTGTGTGTGTGCTGCATGTGAGAAAGGGCAACTCCGGTCAAGTGTAGGATAGAGTGGACATGAATAGAAAATAGGCTTTTTTTTTTTAATGGAAATGGGTTGAAAAAAGTCCTGTTCCCTCTTGAGACCTTGAAAGGCAGCTGTAGTATTATTACATTCTTATAGATTTAATGAACCAGGCTGTTAAAACCTCCATGAAACTCTTGACAAATTACTTGTTCACAGCCAAAATCACGTTTTGTTAAAAGCTACACTCTTCCTTTGACCTTGGACAGCAAATTTCTGCAGAAGTATACACTGATCATCCATCTGTTGTAGTCATCTCTGCTCTACTGTACGACGGCAACAACTGCCATTGATGATGATCTACTTGACACAGGGCTTAGTACTTGGAGTACAGTCATTTTTCACCAATTATAAAAGAAATACTGCAGCCAAATATGTATCAGCAGCCTCGATGCATTGAATGTGTGAACTCCAGAGTGCTGACATAATGCAGTGATGAATGTACTTTTTATTTTCATTTTTTTCCCCCATAATTAACTGCATTTGTATTGCTTCCTCGTGTAGAACGCACATTTTATGATGTCCTTCGACATAGCTTATCTATTATTAATGAATCTCGTAAGACAAAGATCCTGATTCAGAAAGTCTGAAATAAGGCACCAACAGCCAATGGGCAGAAAAGCCTCGGTACTGAAATGAATGCGTGACAGGGAGGCATGAGCTGCCTCTGATTCACTTTCAGCCAGATGAGAGGTATTTGTATGGAACTTTGCTCAAAAAGTTGACTGCTGCCCTGAAATGATTAAGAACTAGTTTTTATTTGTTTGAACTGTTCGCATGCAGAGTGTTAGGACTTTGCTGATATCACACTACTGAAGCAGGGGTAGCATCTCTCAGCACCAGATAAGCATTATTTCCCTCGACATTTTAATGTGAATTACTGATCTGTGTGATGTGAAGCCTTGAAATTGAAATGCTAATGCATGAGCAGTGGTTTGGAAAATTTAGCCACTCACTGCCAGCAAGTGTAGAAGTGACCTTGAAGCGTCTCAGCTTTGGAATAAAGTTATTTGAAAATCAAACAAACTTTGGACATTAGCATTAAATCCACAAATCACATAAGTACACCTTCTTTAAAAACCAGAATACTGGTCTGTACCATATTACAAAGGTTTAATGTATGGTTCATTTACAGACATACATCTTAATTACAAGTGTACAATAGAAACGTATTTTCGGAACAAAGGTGGAGATTTGAGGGAATAAAAGGACACATTTCTCATTAACTTCAGCTGTGTTTTAAGTTTCATGATGTTGGTACCAGTTGTACAAATGATTACTGACTAAGTGTCAGCTAAGACTTTAAACTGACCCCAATTAATTGTGTTATTTGAGGTTTTTAGTTGTTCACATGGGTCTGGCCTCACTGGTGAGCAACACATGTTGAAATGTTCCCATATGCCCACATAAACTGTTGTGTAACAGTCGCAGTTTAAAACACATGGTTAATGTTAAATGGCCGCAGTTTTAAACATGTGGTTAATGTTGTGAAACGGAACTACTTGGTTACATTTAGGATAATCTGGTTTACCATGGCAACAAGCCTCCGAGTTATCAACCTACACACTGAAAATGACAAGTTTTGAAGATTTGGATTGTGCAATAAGGCAGGCCTGCTCTGTTCTTTCAGTGAATGCTTGTAAAGATCTACAAAGAATATTGTTTATTTAACATTTACATTTTAACATTAACATTTACAGCGCTGTGGAGAGGTCTAGCTACACGAGACTAAGTTTAGGCAACAAACTACTTGGTTAGGTTTAGGAAAAGATCATGGTTTGGCTTAAAATAAATATGTTTGTTGCGTAATGTTAACGTAATAAGTCAATGTTGACTTGTGCGACACAAAGAGCAGTCTCCTGGGTGAAAGTCCTGTCTTTGGTTGACCCTATACAGACTTTGTCACTCTTTATACTACATCACCTGATTTCCTAATTATTATGCCCACTAGAGGTCGCCACCTAACTATAAATGTAAGTATGGGTCGTATATAAGCTGCTTGCACAGATGACCTGTACGGACGTTATGTTTTGGCATTTTAGCAGAGAACTTGGATAAACTGGTTTGTCCCATCTGTCAAAAAGTATAATTTCCTTTAGTCTCAGTTTTCTCTTCCTCAAATTTAATGCAGAAATAAACGCCCACAGATACAGAATTGTATACAATATTTATTGACAATGTATTCATTTCCATAGGTTTTTCATAGTAAAGACAGACACTGACTTTTACAGGGCTTATCTTTGAGAAGGGTACAGCTCTCTGGGAATGTTCTCGTGAGTGGCACATACAAGGGTTTTTCAAGGTGGAGGGTGTTGAGAGGGTAAGAAAGGATTGATGCTCCTTGGAGTGAAGTCCAGGGTAGCAGGAGGCTAAGGCTTCTTCTGTGAGTGTGTGCAAACATACACTGTCACCAAGATGTGTCATTTAGGCTTTTAGAATGTCAGTCTGTCCTTGCTCTCCAGAGAAGACTCTGCTGTCTGATGAAAACCTGGCATTTCCAAAAAACCTTAACTTTACAGGAATGAAGAGAAAAAAAAGCCATTTTCAACCATGTACAGCCATGTATTTTTTTTTTTTTCAACTTTATACAAGGGATCATGACAGGATTTTGTAAGCATACATGTCATTACGTTTTTCAGAATCCCTAGAGGACAATGTAATCATTCTGTATAGTATAAATGTGAAAATTGCCAAAATTGGATTTACAAGGTTTTGCCAAACAACAGTGTTTGCAGTTATTATTATTTATTTTTTTTACACAGGAGTATAGAAGTATAAAAATATATGAAACAAAAAAGCGCTGTGAAGTACAAACACATATTCAAAGTGTAGAACTTATGAAGCAGACCTTTCTTGCCAGTTTGCCGGTGTGCTTTGGAAACACATTACTGTCTGGCTGACATACACCCACTACACACTCACACACTCAAATACACCATGTCATACCACATACAGAATTATTCTGAAGATTAAGAAATATATTTATATCGGGTAGGTTGAGACGTGTCTATGGCTGAGGTGGATTTAGTAACTTAATGACTTTTAAAATATTTTAGGTGTTTAGATTCTGTCAGTGCTGAAATACAGTACCGTACTGTAAATGTTTACTGCATTCAGTATTATGGGAGTCAAACAGAGAAAGCAAACATATTACAGAGAAAACATCCGAAACAAGCTCACTAAGGTACTTTTCCTTGAGTACAGTTCTTGGGTTTGAAGTTGTACTTTGTGGTTGTCGTGTTGTTAGTAGTGTGAATTGTGCTGACCTGAGATGGTTGACTTTCGGGCTGATACACAGGCATCGCCTCTTTATCACTTGACCCTTTGTTTGTGTGCGTGCGTGCGTGCGTGCGTGCGCGTTTGGAAAAGGTGGTGTATAGTAAGCTGTATTTAGCTGATCATTGGTAAAATAAATTGTAATACCTTTGCTGACACATTACAGCACATACATGCTGCAAAAGAATATCAACTACATTCATGAATATATGTTACATTTTGGCAAAACCAAAGAAATGTGCTTTGATAAATAGAGCAGAAAGAAACAAAAAGTGATCAAGTGACACTGTAAAATAGACTATTTACATAGTTTCACATCAGCCTTTGCATTCCCTTAACGTTACAGTATAAATTATATTGAAAATGTCCTTGTTGTCTTTTCCGTTGAAAGCTCATAGGTATTTATTTACAGGAATACTATGTTCCAATTGATGATTAATAATATACTATCTGATATATACATACTTATTTAAATATGTTTTTTGGGACGTGATCCCAAATTTGAGTTCAACTCATCCTCTATAGAAAAATGTACAACGCCAATAATCAGTTTTCTAGTAGATCTCAGAATCTATCTGGATCCCTTCTCCATATGTATTTTAAACTTACAAAGTAAACAAACATTAAAAACCAGAAAGATGAAAAGAAATCCATTTGACATAATCACCAGAACTATCAAAAAACTCCCGAAACAAAACATAACAATTTACTTACTATGCACAGTTTTCAATACCTAGATCAACACAATGTGAAGATGGTTAATTTGGATGAGTCACATGTAAACACCAGTGAGGTTATTGTAAGTTAGAACTATGCACAATGTTCAATCATTACATTTCAGTTGTTGGGCAGTGTTTGTGAAAATGCATCAGTGTCATTCTTAAAACAGTTGTAACTGTCACGTAAATGCTTTTTAGAAAAATGTAAATATTCTTATTAACACCATCACTATTTGAAATACCAATCAGACATACTTTTTTTTTTTTTTTTTTTTTAAATATAAATTGTAATTACAGTCTTATGTATGCTCATTTGTGAGGTGAATTAAACACAAAAAAGCACAAATGAAATGAAAGAATTCAGTGAGAAAGGAGAAAGTGAGCAAAAACAAGAATATCAGTTACTACTGTACAGAGCATGCAGTGAGACATAACTGTACGTGGCTACATTTTAAGTAAACAAATAGAATATTGATGTTTAAGTGTTCACTCACACCTCCACATTCAAAATGAATGACATACAAGGAGAAATTGACCCTTTGAGTTAGATCTTAGTTGTTTTAGGTGAACTCAAAAGAACCACGTGAGACAAATACTCCTTTCCCACTGGCCAAAAAAAACCCCTCTGACACCCGCTAACATCTGGCATTTGTCTCCGATGGGAAAGGTTACAATCGGCATTCACTTCCGGGAAAAATGACTCTGCAGTAGTCACGGGTATTTATCGGCTCCAGCTCCGATCGGCAGTGATGTAAACACAACACCCGGGAAAACATTGCGATGTGCGATGCAATGACGCGTGTCATCACAGCCGTCCAAGCAGCGCTCAAACACAGTTCAAAAGAGAGACTGAATAAACAGATATTTAAACTGTATTATTTTCACTGGCCTCTATGCAGCTTCACTGTTTACTAACCCTGTGCTGAGTGACGTATATATCTCAGAGCCAGTGTGTGTGTGTGTTGCAAGTCGAGTGTGTGATGAAGCAAAGTGAGAGAGTGACGGTGAATGCAGGGCGAGCGCTCGGAGCGGGGAAGAGTTTATGTTTAATAGTGAAGACATCAAGTGAATGTACAGCAGAGTTTGCAGCTTTGTGCACTGTATGGGAAAGCTTTAGCAGGAAAAGTTAATACCTGTTTTCCAGCACTTTGACCGTGACACACCAGAAAAAAAAAAACAGAAAGGCAGACTCATCTTCTGGCAATGGGAAAGGGGTCTATCGCCTATTTTTAGCGGGTGTTCCTGTATTTTAAAAACCTGCATATACACGCTAATTTTGGTGGAAAGGGGGTAAAAGGCTCCAGTTCTCATTTTAGTGTGATTGTTGAAAGATATTTGGAGTCACCTTCTCTTAATTTTTTACATCTTTAGCAATGTTCTTGTAGGTGCAATTTCACATATGAGCCTTTGTCACTCACAGCGACTCTGTGTTTTGATGAATGAGTTGGTATTTTGTGTATGCGGAAAAGAGGCCATAAGGCCAGAGTTCATTCATACGGACAGTGTGGCAAATCTATGGGGAGAGGGATATGACACTGTTGTGTATTGCAGCCCTAGTTGTATTTCTACATTTTAACCTTGTTGTAACTGAAACATAAAGTGTGATTGTAGTTATATTAATAAAGTTCCTCTAAAAACAGCCCCCATAAGCACCAGGTATTAGAAGAACTACGGTACAGCCTCTATGGCTTTTAAGAAGTTGTGTGCAAAATCTTTTTATAAAATCTACCTTGTGTACATACAGTCAAAAGCACAGCATCATTAATAAGTAATTATCTGTTTTATCTGTAGTTATCTATCACGGCTATATCCTTTATGATCATCAACCCAATTTTCAATCTGGAAACAATTCATGACTTAGAGGATTTAAACCTATAATAATTGTAATAATCTATCTTGGGAGGCAGATACAATATATAAACTCATTGGCAACCAAAAAAATAATCTGAATAGAAAAATTATATTAAAATAATGGTGTCAAAAGCTGAGTTTTTTGTGCTTTTTATGCATTCTTGCCTTTCTATGGACCAGTGGAGTCCTTGTAGCTTCACCATCTGTGTTCTTGTTGAACTATGAAGTAATTATTATAACAAAGCGCCTTTTCAGCAGTTGTGAACAAAGTTTTATCAGTGTTGTAAATGTGTATCGAAGAAAGTGAGAATAGAGAGATGAATTTTGTTGGTCATATTATCCCTATAATTGCTATAAAGGTGATATTTACATACAGTTGGTTAAAGACTAAACTACACACAGGACACAGTCCTCCACAAAGGAGCAATACTCCGTATATGCACTTTGGGCTAAAATCCAGTATTATAATTGTAATAATATATAAGTAAAGCCAATTTGGCAAAAGACACATATTTTATTTTTTTCTTACATATTTTGCTCTCTTCCAAAAGACACAGTGGACAGACCACACACATGACAATCCAAATTGGCTGTATTAGCTTTATGCTTCCTTACATTAATTAATTATTTATTTTTGACCTTCAACAGGTTTCTTGAGTGCAATCTGAGTTAAAACCTGGAAGTCTTGGAATGCTCTTAGTTGATATTACGTAATGCCGCCATATTAAAATGTTTTATGAACTGAGAAAATGCTTAGAAATAAACTATATAGTGCTCCTAGTATATTAAAGTAGAAAAAGGTTGATCTGATTTTTTTTTTTTCACATTACTTACAGTAATATTGTAAATTGTGAACTTCAGGCCCTTATAATATTAGTATGAAATTAATTCTAGTAATACATTTTGTGTCTTTGACATAATTAATCTTAGAAAACCCTGACCTGAAACTTGCTTCAGCACTTTTTAAGTAGTGTCAGTGGAAGTAAATGGTCATTTAAATATGTCAATTTGTATCTAACTGATATGATATTTTGGCAATGAATTATGCATGCTATAAATCTAACATAATAAAAAGATTTAAAAAAAAAATGCAAACAAACATTAAAAAAATGGCAAGATACACAATTCACAAAATATGTAAAATTTAAACAATTACTCAGGAACAGGCACCTTATATGTTTGTAATCTCTCTTCTATAAGGTTTTCACGTGTTAGCCAGGAAATGTGGTTTTCCAAGATATGGTGGATCGAGTCCTGAATATAGTAATTCAGTCCAGTTTTACAAGATCACATAAAAATGAAACAAACCAGATACAAACAACAAATGAGCAACATATTTTGCTGTTTGTTCTTGCCCTCACTGATGTCCTTTGTTTCTTTTAATTGACATAGTAAAGCCAGTAAACAATGTTGAAGAAGGAGAAGACAGTTGGGAAGATCATCCGCGACCATTTGTCAATAGAGTTTACATCAGTCAAGTCTGGGATGTTGATCTTTAACTGTGAAGTGCGTCTCCGTAGTCGGCTCTTCTTTTGAGTCATGTGGCACTCCAGCGTGTTTCGGCCAAAGTTGTGCCTGGCCAGCCCTGCTTTGCGGTACTGTAGAGTTGAGCTGTCGTATGTCAGCATGGTATTTCGTGGGTCATTGAGACCCAGAGCCAGCTCTGAAACGCCCATGTCGTTCTTGATGTCCAGAGTGCCCAAAAGGATGTTTTCATGTGGGTCCATCTGGAAAAGAGTCAAGTTTGTCTAGTGTATAAATACCATGCAACAGCATTTTTTCTCTGGTAAATAACATTTTACTAAAATGAATAAAAAATGAACTACCAAAGTTGTATTTCTAGTGCTGAACCCACAGATAATAATCATTATCTATGAAGTATGTTAGTGTCTTTCAGCCCTTCATTTTGGTTTTACCTGTCCAGCACCAAACGGCAGATGGACAAAGTTAGCACACCCACTTCATAGTTATCAGCCTATTAAATGGCTGTTATCAGTTGTCATTGGGAGCATAGATCTGAGGTGATATGACCCTACTCTACCTCCTAATTGGCTCAGTAGGCTGTTGTCATAAGCCAAAGAGGAAGTCAGGTGGTGTAGTATAAAGAGCGACAAAGTCCGGAGGGAAGATGGTGGATGGAGTTTTGTTTCAATTCACAATGTTAGCCACAAGTTTAAAACTGTGACTGTTTCATACCAGCTAGGTGTTTGCCCCATCTGAAGCATTATAATAGTAGTGATAACAACTGATAATAGAGATTTAATGGGCTGGTAACATTCAAAACGGGTGGTTAGCGACTAGCTGATGAACATATAAAGATATTTCCCACAGGAGTTGGTGAAGATCAACTCTAAGAATATTGGACTTAGATTCACCACATGGCCAAAAACAAAACATTAGGGACTTTCAGCAGCGACAGTTGAATGGACGGCTACGGCGTTCCAAAAACGTTCCAACGAGTTCTTGGCGTTGTGGCCTCACTGTCTACTACAGGAGGATGCCTGGTTTGCTGTAGCCACTACTATGCTTCTGGAACGCTGTAGGTAGCTGTCGCTTCAACCATCGCTGCTTAAAGTCCCTAATAAATGCTCATGCTACTCCATGTCTGCTGGATGTATAAACAAGCAAATGTTTGGTAACTCATTGACTTTATAATGTGATTTTACTCATGTCAGTGTTTACATCTTGTTCTGCTGCCCCACATGGCCAAAAAAGCAATTCAGCACAGTTTGACATTTTTTAAATGGGTTTTTGCAGTACCTTATTCTTTTGATCGCCAAGTCCAATTGCTGCGTCATCCACAAAGATTGGTTCCCACATTGAGTCGTGACCATCAAGATCCCTTTGTTTCATTCTTGCATACAGAGTGTCATCTCTGCCAACTACATTCCCCACCAGCCACTGCAAGCAAACAGAATCGCCATGGTTACTTGAGCAACTGAAAAGTAGTGGAAGGAGGTTTTTGTGTGGGCGGGTATAAGTTGGCAACAGTGTACATTTTATGAAATAATGAAATCCTTGACTTCGGGAGTAAATGCATATACATGTGGATATGAACAAAGTGAGTATTAACAAAAACATACTTTCATCAGAGGATTAAAAACACAAGTGTAGTTTTACTTTCCTCCTTTGCCTTCACTTGCTGTTGCAGGATATTAACGCAACAGTTTTTCTCAGAATGGTCAGTGCTTTGTAATATCAGCACGTCCATGTGCAGCCGTGGCATGGTGGCCATTTTGCATCTTTGCGAGTAAGCATTTGGTTCACGTCAGCTGGGAGCACAAACTGGGAGAGTGAACGCAACTCTTTCTACCAAGACAAAGAGCCAAGTGGCTCTGAGACCTTCTTTCCCTCTGTTTCAGCTGGCAACACGTCTCATTTGGATTTCAAACAGAGTTAGTACAAGCTTATTAGGCTGACTTTCCCTGGCACAGTGAAAGCAGGAAACATTAGGTCAACCCTCCATTTGAAGTGGTGACATTTCTTTTCTTTGCTCGTAATTATTCTGAGCTCCTTAGACAGCTTTATGAATAATTAAATTAAAATTTCACTGCAAAGTAAAGAAAACATGTGATTCTGTGAATCTGGAGCAAAGAAAACTGCTTTCACTTGAAAATGTGAGAATGTTGAAGCACATCCAGAGTTTGTGCTTGCCTCTGCATGCGCAGATTTTTCTGCACGCATGGAGGCATTTTTTCAGAAAAATATACTGAATTTGGGGAAATGCAGGTCGACAAACTACAGAGACAAGCGAAGCTATTCTTACCTTGTTTGGATCCATCCTCATCTTTTCGTTGTTGGCTGTAGTTAGTTTCTCAGCTGCCCTTTTCTGACGTTGAGGGCCCCGTCCAAAGAAGATGTAGTTCACCAGCGCGTACTCCAGCAGAGCCAGGAAGACAAAGACGAAGCAGCCCATGAGGTACATGTCTATGGCCTTCACATAGGGGATTTTGGGGAGGGTTTCTCTCAGGTGGGTGTTAATGGTAGTCATGGTGAGCACCGTGGTAATACCTGGAGGAAAAAGACCATATTCATTACATTATTACAGAAATGGTATGAATCAAGAAAGTTCAAATAAAAAAATACAGATTGTTTTATAAACTACCGACCCATTTTTATTCCCAATTCGTCACATATGGTTGCTTGGTCAGGACCCCTGCATCACTTTTTAAGGCACTGAGTAGCTCTATGCATCAAACTATGACGCTCCACTACTGTTACAGTTTTAAACATGTGGGACACATTGTTAATGTTGTAAATACAAACAAAACTACTTGGTTAAGTTTAAGAAAAAGATCATGGTTTGGGTTAAAATAAGTCAGTTATGTAAATTAATTTATGTAATTACATAGCCCACGTTAATTAACTTTCGTAGCCTACATAAGTTACATAGTTAACATATGTCAATTTGAACTTTTGTTTTCACATGGGACACGGTCTCAGCGGTCTCCTGAGGGCCGTGACAAAGCGTTGGTATTTGACTAGTCTCACACAGCCCGACCTCTCTCCACAGCACTGCTGGGGGAGTCTGGATTGAATTTGCTTTCACTCCTGGATAGTGAAAAAAACCTCCCTGGCCTGTTTGCATTTCCTTAAACCAATCACAATCGTCCTGGGCGGCGCCACGCCCTGACGGTGCATCTGCAAAATAGTGTCGGAAGGGAACCCGTTTTGGTGGAACACCTC
>JAOVVB010122790.1:0-12469 GCA_028570985.1 Heterobranchus longifilis | reverse complement strand
CTGTCTGGAAATAACAGACCTCGGAATGTGGTGATTGACCAATCAGAATGCAGTATTCTACAAGGCCATGTAATAAAGCCCTATAACAGATTGCTCATTTGAAAACGCATAACATTACTCGTTATGACAAAAAAAGTAATCTGAGTACTCTAATGTGTTACTTTGCAACGCGTTACCTGGAGCAGGTAGCCCTGCACGTGTGCACGGAAAAGCGGCTCTACGAGCTCCCAGACGGGAGCAGAGATAAAAAGAAAAACAACGAATAAAAAAAAAACTAAAGTGGGTATGTTTAAAATGTGAAGAACAGTCATTTGAGCTGCTAAGTTGGAAGATGAGGATGCTGTCGGAGAAGAAGCACGGTCATTATTTCTTTATCAGCGGTGGCGTACAGTGGATCAGCCAGTTCTGATTGTGAATGTCTCAACCCATCATTACCCATAATCCTCATCAGCTGTCGCCCGACCACACAATCAGTGATGACAGCAATCACATACCGGGTCCTTACTCCACCTCAGGGAAGGTAATACCAGCCCACTTAATATCCTACAGATCAGCTGTAATCAATGATGGTGAATCTCACCATGTGACCACGTCCGCTCAGAGGAAACTGTAACAGTGAAAGTTCATTCAGCAAGAACACAAATACTCCTGTTACAGAGATATGATTACAAAAATATGTTTAACAGAGTTTCAAATGCTCCATTTTCAGTCAGAAACCTGCCTGAATCATTGGGAGGGTGTCCAGACAAAACACATTTTAGAGGCAAATCAATGGAAATGTTTTGTTTTTTTAATTGAGCAAATACATGCACTTATCTCTGGGCTTCAGTGGATAGTTTGGATTTTTTTGTGGGGGTTATATGACATATTTAGTTTAGAAAGGTTGTCCAAAAGTATAGATATTTTGTAGAGTTGAACAATTAATCGGAATTTTATCGAAATTGCAATATGGCCTCCAATATGGTGCAATATCTGTCGAAATATGTGTCAAAATACCATTTTTAATTAAATATTGTCGTACTGCAGAGAGGTGGTCTACACACCATAATAATTGTAATGTTTATCATTGAAAATTAGAATAATGATGTAAAAATGAAAATTCCCGCAATATCGCAAATCGTATCGAAATTACATTATCAGTCAAAATAATCACAATTAGATATTTTTTCTAAATCCTTCAGCCTGAATACTTTGATCCTTTTTCGATACGATTTCTGTTGATTATACATTTGATTTTAAGACTAATACAGATTTTAGATTGGAAAAATTCACAGATTATCAATATGACAGCTGATATATAATTTTTGAGCTGGAATGAAAATATAACTTTTATATGTTGATTTTGCACCAATATGACGACGAGGCTGCTTTCTTAAACACATCACTTTATAAAAGAATATTTAACATTATTATACATTGTATTACATTGTCAAACTATTCTAGAAATGACCACTGAGAAAATAAAATAAATAAAAATAAAACAAATAGCTAAATAAACATCAGTACTGTATGTTTAGTATCAGTCAATTGCTGATAAATTTAAATAAAAAACTACATAATGACGCCATTTTTAAATCACCACAAGCATAGTTTTCTGCATCATATGTTGTGTAAAAAAAAAAATGTTTCATATCACCTGATATCAGACAACATATGCACCGATACTGACAGATACCAATATTACTTTATTTGTATATTTGGGAATCAAAACTACATTAAAGATATTACAGAAGAAAACAAAAACAATAAACCACAACAATACAAATGTATAAAGTGTAAGTGAGTCTGTTAAAACATTGAAATTACAGAAATTGGTGAAACCCAGACAAAATGACACTATAAAAATATAAAAGTATAAATATATAAATAAATACAACCCTGCGTCTGAGTAAAAACAGACTCAAATAACAATTACAACTAATAAAAAGAAAGTGATGGTAAAGTGCTGACTGTAATGCAGTTTATGTAAAAAACTTTTTTAAGAGTGATTACAGGTTTGGTTCTGTAGCAGCCGATTTTTAAGTTGATGCTTAAAAGAAGTGAAAGTTGGACATTCTCTAACAGTTACAGGCAGGTTATTCCATGCCACGGTGCCTTGGACTGATAGGACGTTTTGTCCAAAAGTGGTACATCTGTGCTGTACCTCACAGTCTCCTCTGGTGTTAGACCTAGTTACAAGTTTATATGGCACCTAGACCTGCTTTATAGTAAAAAAAAGAAATGGAAATCTCACTGGTACAATATGAGACCTTAAAAATAGTCATTATGCAGAACGGCTCCTTTCAGAGTGTTATATTATTAAATATATGATTGATTATTACTATTAATGCATTGTAAGTAGGATTTTAATTTATCTTGTCAAGGTGGAGCTAATTTTTAACTACAGATCTATAATGTTTTATTATCTGATCTGATTATGTTTTATATAATATCTTAATCTGTCTGACACAGCTGTGAAATAAATGTAGTGGAGTAAGAAGTACAATATTTGCTTCTGAGTTGAAGTGGACTAGAATTATAAAGCATCATGAAAAGGAAGTAAAGCAGAAGCCCTTTGTAAACCCACAGTAACTGATGCATTTAGGACCAGCAAAAACTTTTCCCCCTTTTTAACAATTTATTCATTACATTTTCTCAAACAGTGCGATCTACAGGAGAAGACACATAATTGGAGTAAGAAGAAAAAAAAAATTAAGTATCACACTTTTATGGTAAAGTTGTTAGCAAACAGCTGCTTATTCAAATACATCCAGCAGATACGGAACAAAATAAGTATTCATTTGTTATGTTTTATGGCCACTTGGTGAATGTTAGTGCAATATTCACTCTCGTTTAGCTCTATTATGGTCTCCACCAACAATTGAAATATCTGGCTCTAGTCTGTAACTTTGTACAGTGGTGAAGAGAAACACTAAAGTTGCAGGCTGTAAAAAAAATAAATAAATAAAAAAGCACCGTAAGACTCAGTAGAGATGAGGGGAACTACAGAGCCGGATGCTAATTCTCTGTGGATTTGTTACTAAGAGCGACCCCTTTAACATGTAAGTAGTCATGTGATCTATTGTTAATATACAAATATCGACACTGTAATTGCAGCTTTAAGTGCAATACTGCATACTGCAATGCCCTCACTATCCACCCCTGTGTTTTAGTGAGATCACAGTTAAGAATTGAGAAATCAGAAAAGTCAATCAGTCGCATATTTCAATGAAAAACAAGATTTCAAATTATTTGAAAAATATTCACTCAAAGTAAAGCGTGACTATTTCTTGCAAATGATAAATTAACTCAGACTTAGTGGTTTTCAGTCGGAGACATTTCACCTTTTACTTCAAAGTGTTACATTTTTACAGAAAAGAGAGGGAGAAATGTGGGGCTGACATGCAGCACATGGTCTTCACCACAGGATATTCACCAGGATATTGTACAAACTCTACTGACTCCCCAGGAAGCTGGAAAGAGCATTTACATTTTTTATATATTATACAGAAACATACAGAACCTTATAATAAGTCCTGGTAGGTGTTTGACAAATTTCATAGGTCACTTGGTGTGAGATTGGAAGAGACCAGGTGTTTTTTGGTGAGGATGTCCTGTTTCTTTAGTTTCATCATGCTTACAGTACCTTACATAAAGCTCAGTGCTAACAGATGTGCTTCTCCTCTCTATTCCCAGAATGCACAGTACATCATCGAGATGAAAAGGCTCCACTGGGGTATATGGAAGAGAGACATTGTTGCAGTAAAATTAACCCAAATAATGTGTTTTTGTTGTTGCACCTTTATGCGTCTCGTGTAGGGATGGGACAATAATGGATTTTATCGTGGATCGCGATAAAAACTCGCACAATAAGTTGATGGTGGTGAATTTCCGTCATCAGGATAATCATGAATATTGTGAATATCCTCACAAATTGACTGCAATAAACTACAGTGTTCTATGGTGCAAAAATTATATTTGTTTCTTAAAGAAAGGCGTAGTGTTTTGAGAAAAAGTTGTGATGTTTTGAGAAAAAAAGTAGTAAGACAATTGTTGTCAAAGAAGTCGTTATATTTCGACAAAAAAGTCATAATGTTTAGAGAAAAAAGGCGTAATGTTTAGAGAAAAAAGTCAGAATGTTTGGAGAAAAAGTAATGTAATCAATCAAGTAATCAATTTTATGACAACAAAAGTTGTAATATTTCGACAAAAAAGTTGCAATGTTTCGAGAAAATGTTTTTAATATTTCGACAAAAAAAGTTGTAATATTTCAACAAAAAAGTCTTAATGTTTGGAGAAAAAAGCCAGAATGTTTAAAAAAAAAAATCACAATTTTATGACAAAAAAGTCATAATGTTTTGAGGAAAAAGTCACAACAAAGCAACATGTATATGATTCCAGTGTGTTTTAGTGCCATTTTCAGAGTTTTAAGCACATTTCATTGAATATTGGGATAATATCGTGAATCACAATTATTTTGGCCAGGATAATCATGACATGAAATTTTCATATCATCCCACAGTCTTGTGCAAAGAAGACATGGTGTTATATCCATGGACTGGGGTTCATATAGCCACAGGATAGAATATTTCATTGTTGAGTTACAACAGTTTACAACACATGTTTCCGGTTGTCGGCATAGAAGGCGCTTTCTGATACAGGCACTGTACAAGTGGGTTGTGGAAACTGAAAGTAAAGGTTACTCATGTTGTTACGTTAAGAGTTGTACTGTTCATCTTTTCTACACAACACATGGGTTAAATGTTGTTGTTTTTTCCCCAGCAGATGTCCTTGATAACTGCTCTTGATTAGAGATGCGTCCTCTTTGCTTCCTTTTTTTTTCTCAGTAAATTAACATTCCATACCTCAAGCCTCTTTTCAATCGCCACCGCAGAGAGATGACTCTTATGTTGACAGTTAATGAAACTCACTGCCCCAGGATTCATTAATAAACTCGTAAACACCCCCCCTCTTGATGTTTATTCATAGCACGGGAAAGAGGAAAGCATGATTCAAGGCAGACACACAAACCATATGGTCAGTGTCCCTTTTGATAAATGCCACGGACTTCGAGAACGTCCCCGAGATCTGAGTTTATAGGAATGAGATCATCATCAGAAGGAGACTTTTCACAGTCTGGTCTCATCATAAAATTACTGGTTGATTAATGAAGCAGCTAGTTTGAACCATCTCTCCATTAGGAGGATTATTCAACACATATAAATAATTCTATTAGCTTGTTTTTGTGCCTACATGTATATGATGGATACACAATCCCTCCAGAGTAGTTTCACCATAGACATTAAATTGGATAGAAAGGACATCGTCATTCAAATCAACGGAGCAGAATGGCCAGAGCGGCGTCCATTTTTATGTGTACCGTTCCATTGAAAAGAACTGAGCAGGCTACTTCCATATAAAGTGATTTGCGGCAGTCGTAGAGTCACTGAGGTCAGGTTTGTTGCAAGTTTTTTTCAGCATTTTTCTTTTTTAACCTAAGAAGACTAACCTGACTAACAAGACTAGCCTGATTAAGCTGATTAATCTGACAAAACCAGACTAATCTAAATGATCTGACAAAACCAGACTAACTGCACTACCAGATTGAGTAATCCAATTAACTGAAGAAATCTGAATGATATTGTTGTGGTCTTAGCTGCAGTTTGTGATTACACTTATTCATGATGGAGGCAAGAAAAGAAATGCCACAACAAGGATAATCCAGTTCAGGGAGTTTACTGTTGGAACTGCAGGATATAGCACGACGTTACAAGTAAGTCTTCAAACGTGATAACTTGCAATAAGGTTAGGTTGTCGATCCACACAGACGGAGGGGATTTACTCAGATACTTCTTTTAGGATGAGGAAAACAACTAACAACAGGTTGGGGGCTGAACAGAGATATATGAGTGTCAGTGTCCTGAGGCGTGCAGGTCTTGGAGGGACAGCAGGTTGCAGCTGATCACCTTCTCAGCGGAGCGGATGATATGCTTTCAGTGAATGATTGTAGAGATCTACAAAGAATATGTTTCGTACATGTATTCCACCGAAATGGGTTACCTTCCAACACTATTTTGCAGAGGCACCGACACACCAAGACGATTGTGATTGGTTTAAGGAAATATAAACAGGCCAGGGAGTATTTTTTTTTGCCTATCCAGGAGTGAAAATGCACTGAATCCAGACCTACCCCCAGTGCTGACACAGCACTGTGGAGGTAGGTCTGGCTACGTGAGACTATGATATGACTAATTGCACACTAACCCCACAAAACTAAGTAAACCCCACAGACTAAACCTGACTAATCTGACAAACCAAACCAGACTAACCCTTCTGTCTCCATCAGCAATGAACCTGTGAAAGATTCTTTGTTTCAGAACAGTGTGCAATATGTGTTAAAACAATGTTAATTTACTAAACTGATGTAACTTTATTTTTACAGCAAGAGGTAAAATGCAATGTATTATCTGGTCTGTATGCTTTACTCTCATAGTTTTTTAACTCCTGCAGGGCCGAAATGCTGAGGAGCAGGTGAAGATGATCCAGAGGGTAGTGATGTATAACCGCATGTTGCCACAGCAACAGAGAATCACCATCTCCGTGGAGATAGAGAAGACCAGAGAGCTGCTGTATCAGCTGTTTCCTCATGGTGATGTGGTGCGAGTCTTTCAGAGGACAGGGTTTACACTTAAAAAGTTTATAAATAATTTCTTTCTGACGTTGTATTGTAAAATCTCAAAATAACTGATAATATCTTTTTTTTAATATAATTTACCGAATAGCTATATGGCATTAACGTCATGGAACGGGAGGAGGAGGAGACCTAGGCTGCGTCTGAAATCACATACTATGCACTACTCAATATGTATACAACATGTGTTTGTGTAAATAAACAGTAGTACATATCTTTTCGGCACACTTATCTGTAATGACAAATATGGCACATATTACAAGTAACAAAACAGAAACGCGTGCTTTAAAGCATTTTCCTTGGATCTGATTAAAGACAAGATCAGATCTGATTTAATTTTTTGAAATTTTGCAAATAATATTGATATTGTACCTATAAAAATGTATATATAATATTTATATATACTAATGCAGTGCCCATTGAAAACCTGCCTGTTTGGAATGGGCCGAATGTTTGGCCTGTGGTATTTCTGCTTGCAGCTTTCTGGAGAACCACTCATACAAACAACTTCATACACGACACTGCACTTCCTTCTGAGAAGTACCCCTGCCATGACATCACACACCTGCCATGACATACATGTAGTTACATCACACACCCTAGTCTACTCATGGTCAGAAACACTGGTGAAGTACACTCTGGTTCACAGGAAAAAACACCAGGGCAGGAAACTGCCTGGGACCCCCAACTAAAAGAGCCCCAAACAGCTTCATTAATAGGCCCCCAAAGAGCACTTAGAAAATATACAACTCACTACTTACTTATGTGCACTTCTACTTCAGAGAAAAACATTACTACATTTATCTGACATAGAAATGTTACTGTTTATGTTGAGATTCAGATTTCACTCACAAAATATAACAATGTAATATGATGTATTATTATTCCTTAAACTCTCCAGCATTAGAATCATAATACGACACATTATTATTCATTAAACTCCCCAGTATTATATTAAAAGTAAAATGATGCATTATTATTCTTTAAACTCTCCAGCATTATATTAGAATTGAAAGCTCCACCTTGAACCGACATTAAGTTAATTTAAGTACATTGTTCTTTAAAAAAAAAATATATATTATTATTGCAAGACAAAAGACATTAACAGATCATCAAAAACAAAACAAATACAAACATATATACAATATGTGGGATATTAGGTTTTGTCTGTATGTGTGTGCATGTATGCATATTGTCACAGTCGGTCTGAGTGTGCATGTGTGTTCACCCAGTTTGTCTGGGACAGAGTTTGTGAGGCTGATAGGTGGGAAAGTGGCGTGGTGAGCTGATAAAAAGCATAGGAGAGAAAGAAAAGAAAAGTAAAAAGAAAAAGAATTAATATATATGTAATAGAGGTTAAGATAATATAAAATTAGGAATTATGGAATCTGTTAAAAGGAGCAACAACACGTGTATGGCTCTAGCTGGATATTCAATAAAAAAGTGTCGTAACCAGTCTTTAAAACGAGCCAACTTAAAATCTTCAACACCTGTTCTGAAATCAGCTAAAAGAGTCGGACTAAAAGATACACAGGCCCAGGTGTCCAATATTAAAATGGAATTTAAAGGGAGGAAAGGTCCAGATACTGGGTGTCTTTACTCAGTATTGTATGTGTTTTATTGTAAGCAGTTTAAGTAAATCTTCCAGTTCTTGAATGCAATGCAGTCTCTGTCAGATAACTGTTCTCTGTGAGAAAATCATAGATAGTGGTGAGAAGTATCACCATACTAAAACAGATAAATCTGAAACAAAACTTAAAGAGCATACTTCTGCTGTACCAAAGATGGCTGAACAAAGAAAATCCTCTTGTGAGAGACATTTAACACCTAAGATGCTGGTGTTGAAAGAGCAAGAATTAGCTCAAAAAGAAAAGAAGTTCAACTCAGCATATGAGAAATGGAAAACCCAAGATACGGATGTTTGTACAATGTTAAAGCATGAGTGCTCTGAGAGTGACTTGTGTTACATGATGGATGTGGGTGAGAAGCTTGATACTGAATTGAAAGAGTTATATGGCAGCATATGACTCAAAACAGCACCAAGACAAGAAATCAGGAGAAAGGTTGATGCATGCTCAGCTGTAACAGCAGAGCTATTGGGACGAATAAGAGTACGCCTAATTGAAGGAGAAGAGTTTGATGCTGAGGCAGAAAAATCAAGGTTACGCATGCTGCTTGACAGTGAATATGCGAGATCCATATATGGTTCCACAGCTTTCAGATCCTCTGTGCTCAGCCACCACTCCAACCATCTCTCAGAGTCACCAAGTATTTCAGCTAAGAGAGCAGAGACAGCTGCAGAGTCAGCTGCAAAGAAAGCTGAAATCGATATGTAAGCTGTCATTGACGCACAATGTCAGGAGCTGAAAAGTCTTGAAAATCAAAGAGACATTGAGGTCATTGAAGCAAAGCTCAGAGTGTATACTGTGTAGGAGTAAAAAGAAAAGAGTGAGAGACATAGCCCTGTGTGCAGCCAAGTGAGTGATCCTAGACCCCTCATTCCTTACACCATGTCCTAACAGCAAGCGAGCGTCAGACTGTGGCGTTGCATCGCACAAATTCGGATGCTCAGTGTCCACACTGAATCTATTAATATACACTTCCGTTGCCAGGTTAACAAACCACTTACCTGTTAGCTGTGCGCTCAAGATCAGACTGGAAATGTAACCACTAGTAATACATGGGTGAGTACTGATCTTCCTACGTTTGTATTTTTTAAACAGAAAACACATACCAAAGTCAATACTTTTTAAGGGTACCGACCAAATTGCGTCGGTACTACTAAGTACAGATTAAATCAACTGGTGCCAAATGTCTGTACCTGTAGCTTCTGTGTCTCTCCATCTCCCTCCTTCACACACACAGCAGAGAGAGAGAGAGAGAGAGAGAAATAAAGAAAGAAAGTAAAAAGATAGAGCTGCAACTTGTTTAAAGGTGCTTTCACACCTACCTCATTTAGATGGTTCAGACATTCAGACCTATTACAGGAAGTTTTGGCAGGCTATTGTCCGCTATCGACCAATATCGTCATGTTGTCTTTGTTGTCTGATCTAGTGAAGTTAAGAAGTTAAGTTTGTCTCTGTAGGCAGCTTCTACAGAAAGGACGATAAGGCCTATCAACAAGCATGGGAGAGCTGAATGCCAGATATGGTCATTCCTTTGTAGTGCAACGAGCCTTCAGAGAGAAGCTTAACAAGTGGCCAAAGATTGGCGGAAAAGAGTACATGAAGCTCAGAGAATTCAGTGACTGCCTACAATCATGTAGCAATGCTATGCCTCATATCAAAGGTCTTCAGGTACTGAACAACTGCAAAGAGAATCAGAAGATGCTAGCCAAACTCCCTGATTGGGTAATGAACAGGTGGAACCGTTATGTCACAGAACAGCTGGATAAAGCCAAAGACTATCCAAGCTTTGAAGAATTTGCTACATTCATCTCAAAGGAAGCACGCATAGCATGCAATCCAGTGTCATTGTTGAATGCATTAAAGCCCACTGAAGAAAAGCCATTCAGAGAAACAAAGCGTCCAAAGGCAAACACCTTTGCCACTAATGTGAAGGCTTCAGATGCATCAAGTACCACAGTCAAACCCACTGATGGGCTCAAGTCAAAAGATTTCAACAATCCAATGAAATGGAGCATATCGGCACATAACTCAATCCCAGGCAAATGTATGTATTGTGGAGAATACCACCCCATTCATAAGCATCAAAAGCTAATGGAAAGGTCTGTGGAAGAAAAGAGAAAGTTCGTTCAGGAAAATAAGCTGTGTTTTGCATGCCTGAGAAAGGGACACAACTCGAAAGACTGGAAGAACAAAGTCATGTGCGGCATATGCAAGAGACACCATCCAACTCCTTTGCATGAAGATCGTCCCTCAGTAGATAGAGCTTCTCAAAGTATCCTGCAGGTTGAAGAAAATACATCATCACTATCATGCTGTGTGAATGGAGGTGAAGGTAGGAACACATCGATGATTGTTCCAGTATGGATCTCATCCACCTGTGAACAATCCAGCAGAATGAGAGTGGCCACCTTGAAATGCCCCTTCCCTTCAAAGCACGTCCGGTGAGGACGTGCTTTGAAGGGAAGGGAAAGGGACAATAAGACAATAAGAGGCTTGCTTTAATCTAGCTGAAGCACCTTAAAAGGAAACTGGACAGAGATCCAGATCAATGATTTAGGAAACCTTGAAAAGATTCAGATCCCAAGATGCTTCACACCTGAAAACTTTGGAAAGGTCCTGAGAGTCGAACTACATCACTTTACAGATGCTAGTAGTCAAGGTTATGGTCAGTGCTCATATACCAGGTTGGTGAGTGAAGATGAAGTGCACTGCTCTTTGATCATGGGCAAAGCGAGAGTTGCACCTACCAAGATAGTCACCATACCCAGACTAGAACTAACCACAGCAGTGATCTCTGCTGCTATGAGCAATGTGCTAAAGGAGGAGCTTGAGCTCAGCATTGACAGAGAGTATTTTTAGACAGATTCACCAGTAGTCCTGGGTTACATCAACAATGAAGCTCAAAGGTTTCATGTCTGCGTCGCAAACCGTGTCCAGAGAATTCGAGAAACCACTAACCCAGGACAGTGATACTATGTTGACACAGGAGAGAACCCTGCTGATCATGCCTCGAGGGGTCTCAAGGTAGCAGAGCTGATCAACTCAAACTGGCTCACGGGCCCCAAGTTCCTATGGGAGACAGAAGTAGTGACAAACCAAGGAACTTCAGAGTTGCTGGTGGGAGAAACTGAGGTCAAGACAGTCCAAGTCCTGAAAACTGAGGTTGCACGGCAAGTTGATTTTCAAGAGTGAATGTCACAGTTCTCAAAATGGACCACAGCAGTAAACGTCATTGCAAGGATTCAACGATTAGCTAAGAGGATTAAGAAGCCAGACCCCTTAAATATGGAGGAAAGAAGGAGGGCCGAACTCACTCTCATCAAGCTTGCACAGCAAAGTGCCTTTAAACAGGAGTTGCACATACTCTGCCAGGAATCTGCCCTGCAATCACCAACTGTCCCAGCTTGACCCAGTCCTCCAAGATGATATACTGAGAGTGAGAGGACAACTGAAGAGAGCATCTGTGCCTCTTGATCTGAGACACCCAATAATTCTTCCAAGAGATGGTGTTGTCACACGCCTCATCCTCGCACATCATCATCGGAAGACACAACACCAAGGCAGAGGGCAAACCCTGAATTAACTTAGGGCCAACAGCTACTGGATTATTGGGGGCAGTAAGGCAGTAGCCCAGCACATAAGGCAGTGTGTCCCCTGTAGACTCATGCAAATTTGGGCCAATCACAGGCTCATTTGAGGGAGAGAGCATTTCTATTGAGTGTTCTACTAACACAGATAGACTAGTAATTTTTTCACTGTTTGGGGCCCTTTTAGTTGGGGGCCCCAAGCAGTTTCCTACTTTGCCTAAAGTCTGCCCTGGTGTTTTTTCCTGTGAACCAGTGTTTCACTGGTGTTTCTGACCGTGAGTAAACTCAGGTGTGTGATGTAACTGTGTCATGGCAGGTGTGTTGCTCAGACGGAAGAGCATTGTTGAGTGTGAAGTTGTTTGTATGAGCGATTCTTGAGAAAGCTGCAAGCTTTGTCACCTTGAGACAGCCACCGTGTGACACCTTGAGACAGCCACCGTGTGGCTCTCTACTCTACTCTTTTTTCTACTCTACTCTTTTTTTTTTACAACGACGTTTCTTTTTTTTTTTTTATTACTATGCATGCTTTTTAAATTATCTTGTACCTCTTTTGCCTTGATTTGTTGGAAAATGCTGGATATGTG
>JAOVVB010122780.1:0-12469 GCA_028570985.1 Heterobranchus longifilis | reverse complement strand
AGAGTAAAAACTCCCTTTATTTCTCTATATAATCTCCTGCTACACTAATGCACTTATCCCAGTGTTTCACTAGTGCTTAGAAAGTTTGCTCAGATTGCCTGCTTCATGTCTGAAACCCTGGCCTCTCAGGAACTCTTTCTACAAAAAACTGTAGAAATAGCTTGGTGCGAGGTCAGGAATGTACAGGGGATGTGGCAATAAATCCCAGCCAAGATCCTGTAATATGCAAGAGGTGTTGTTGAATGATTGTGTGTGCACACGTCTTTTCTTCATCTCATGATGGCGACAAATTATCTGTCGATTTTTCGAGGATCAGACGTTCCACTCACTGAATGTTCACAGAGACGACTGCTGTGGGCTCCGAGCCACCTCGGCCAGGATCGTCATTCTCTGATTTACAGACTTCTATAAAATGTTTTACTGCAGATAAGAGTCTCATCACTGTGATGTGCTTGAAGGCTTCTGTAAATGTCAATTGTTTTTACACCTTCATTTACCAGAAATTTTCAACACATGACCAAATTGAGAAACATTTCTTCAAATGAATGTCCCTGATGGTGTGGTGTACGCGCAGTATACATGTTTGTCCAGACGGTGCCGTTAGCTCCTCCACCTCTAAACTGTGTTTCTCTCTTGCAGAGTTCTCGCAGAGCTCAGCTCCTGGCCTCCATCAAATCCAGGTCTTACGGGCAGGCTGTGGAGGTGTGTATCATAAAGACGCTGATCTCATACACACACCAGTTGCATTTAGAAGCCAGACGAATCGTATTATAACATTTTACAGCACAGTTCATAGTCGAGTGTTGAAAGACCAGGCTGAGAATATATATATATATATAAAAGAGTAATATATCAATAATAAAAAAAGTAATACTTCAATAATCCCAATGGGAAATGTATCGTTACAGCATCCAGTTCACATATTATACAACAACTAAGCAACAAGCAAGAATTGGGAAGAAAAAGGGAAAAGTAAAAAAAAATAATAATTCATAGAAGATTAATCATAAGACATTCTGTTATTTTTTACCTCAGTATAATTGTATATATATTCATGCAGAAAAAAATGGTAGATACTCACAAGTGATTTTTTAAAATTGTACTTTTTATATATTTTTACTTTCATTTTAATTTTATTTTAGATATAGCTCCAAACCTAATATTTTATAAAGCTTTTTTTTTATTTTATTTTATTTTATTCTGCATCCAATTCGCCAATTGTCTTTAAATTTAAAAGAATGTCTTTTTACTGATTTAAAAATGAGTGAAAATCATGAAAAAAAATTCATTGTTTCATCTATTATGTTTTAGTCTCTGGGCTCAAACTTATTGAAACTAAAACAGGAAGTAATTTTCAAAAATATGTTTCAGTGAATAAATAACAATTTGTCTGTTCAGACCTAAATCACACACCTGTCTTTGAGAGATTGTAACGTGTTTGTGCGTCAGGCTCTGAGGTCTCGGCGTCACAGACAGGTCGAGCTGACGTCAGCGGTTCAGGACACCGAGTTCACGCAGCAAGTCGCCCGGTTCAAGAGGCCACCGTCTCTTAAAGCTCGCACCACCTTACGCTTCATGACCCAGGGTAAGTAAGAGGAGGAATAAACAACACACACACAGTATATTAATGTTAGGAGTAATAATAATAATAATAAAAATAAAGATATTATCGTTAAAGTTGTGATCAGTGTAAAATGTTTACAATTGGCGCCAGCAAAAAATGTAGCTGTGATTAAATTGTTTATTCTTATGCTACACTCAAAAAAATAATAATTTTGGGGGGAAAAACTATTTTATTTTTGGGGAAAGAGAGAGAATGAGGAAGCTTCAAAACCCTTAATTTTGATGTAGGGTGCCAATAATTATGGTGTTAACCTCCAACCGCCACTCTATTGTGTTACACCGAGAGACTGAACAGCAGCATGCACAAACAGAGCAGTATGACCATCACTATATCTGTGTTGGAGCTCTAAAATGACTTCAGGATGCTGATTGACAGTTTTCTCGTCCAATAGGAAGTCAGAAGGCGGAGCTGCAGAGCGCAACCAAGTTATGGTGCCTCACTGCGGTGGAGGGAGAGAAGACTGAAGGTGAAGCACATCAGACAGCAGGATCATCTCAGTAGATCATATAAAGTTTTTGCTTGTATTGTGACTGACCCTGTGTGTGTGTGTGTGTGTGTGTGTGTGTTTTGTCTCCTCTGCTAATTAGAAAAAAAGAAGAGAAGATTCATCTGGGAAGACCGCAGCCGTACCAAGCGCTAATGGGTCGTGTCTCATTTTACAGATGTATTATGAGACGGGTCAGATTAGACACACTCATATAGGGACATATCTAATTTGAGGAGTTGTGTTTAATTGGACGAGCTAGAGACTGGACATATAGGATTGGCCAAGCTTGTCCAAATAAACGCAGCTCGGCACAAGCTTGGCCAATCCTATATGTCCTATTGGGACCGGTTTTTTGATTGACTCAGACCAAGTGGTATTTGATCAGACTGGCTTTTAACTTTCTATGTCTGATATAATCACTTTGAGAAAGCTCCTGTCTCACTGGACTGACTTATAACAGGTTGTGTGTGATTGGACATGCTTGTCACAGAGCTCTCCTGTTTGGACAGGGTTGTAACAAGTCAGGTCTGATTGGACGGGATTGTGACTGAACAGACATGTAGCAGGGGATATCTGATTGTATTAGCTTGTGACAATTTGTGTCTGATTAGACAACAGACTTGTAATAGGTCGAGTTTGTTTGAATGGGATTGTAACAAGGCTTCTCTGATTGGACAGAATTATATATTAGACTGATTTGGGACAAATCATCGCTAATTTTGTGGTCTTGTGACAAGTTGTCTGGGATTAGCGATTCTCTTGGCAATAGGTGTGTTTGATCAGACTTTTAAGTCTTACACTTGATTGCATGGCCTTGTCTCTTCTGATTGGAGGTCTGAAAATACCACAGATATGTTTAATGAGGACAGGTTTTATTATAGATTTTATTTAGATATGACACCCAAAGTGGATCATACCTCAAAATATATGGAAAATATAGTTGCTTTTTTTCCCTTGTTTTTCTTTTCTTTTTTTTATGTTTATACGTGTTAAAGAAATAACAGCCACATCTTAACTACGTTAACCATCTGATTCTGTAAATAATTTTAAACCAAGACAGGACTTCTAAAGCTTCTTTTATTACACAAAGAAATGGGCTTTTATTTTAAGTGTATAATTTTTACCTCATTCACATATTACCACCAATTCTTACATCGTTTAATCATAATAATAAAAGCATGTACATACAGTGCATCTCATCATTAAAACATTGTGAAAAAGATTCATTTCTTTTGTAATTTAAGTTAAAATGTGAAACTGTCATATATTCTAGATTACATGTAATGTCAAATATTATAAGCTGTTTTAATTTCAATTTCACTGGGCTCATGAAAATCAATAATCCAGTATCTCAAAATATTTTCAAAAATTTCACTTTACATCCAAAGAATCTAGAATGAGTTTCACTTTTTCACGAAAGAAATGTAACTCTTAATTTTATTGAGATGCCCTGTAAATATCAAGACTACTGACTGATGTTCAAAGGATTTATAAGTTAATGCTTTTATACAAGTATTTTTCTATACACATGTTCATGTCAAAATGTTGCTGTAATATATCGTTTTTGTTGCTCCTTGACATCGTTTGCATAAAAAAAAAATGCTTTTAGAGGTTTCCCAGATATTTTTTTTTGCCTGATACAGTTTACAGATTGATATGAGAGTGTGCAGGCGCAAACACTTCATCGAACACACCCAGTGTTGAAGTTTAATATTGTTATTTTGCACTTGATATTGATTCGATGTTACAGCTTGGACATGATGGAATTTAATCAGGCAGCAGAAGGAGGAGACGATAATGTGGTTAGACGAACCAGCACATTTGGGGCGCATCGATTGTGAGAGTCACATCTTCATACAGATTGTAATTGACTCACTTTTCCTTCTGAACAAGTTCTGAACGTATATGATTGTCTTTTATCTTTTTTTTTTTGTTTTAGATTAGTTTTAAGATCAACCGACTAATGTATTATTATAACTAGTTGAAGTAGCCATTGTTGACGGAAAAATAATTTGTAGAAAAAGTTAAAAGGTTAAAGCTAAAAATAAGCTGATCATCTTTAATATAATCAGTGACATTATTTCAGGTTGATTGTATATGTCTCCCTGCACATATATGCCCTTACTGTATATGTCTCCCTGCAACAAAGATGAACCCCTTCATTTTTTTAAAACTGTAATTTAAACATTTTTGATTGCTGTGACATTATATTATGGTATTGATTTTCACTGGATTAGTGGCTAAATAATAGAAAATTGTACAAAATGTGCCAAGTTCACGGCAAGATTATGAATCCAATGTCATTTAATCTTATTACAATCAATGAGAGAGAGTTTATGTTTACACCTTGTATATGCTAAGTTGTACTCTCGTCATCAGCCAAATACATTTCCTGTTCGGTAATCGGAGAGTGAATCAGATTAAAAATAAAAAAAGTAGATCAGATAAAGATTCAGGTTTCTTTGAAAATGACTCCAGCATGTTAAAATTCACATATACCACTTCAGCCCTGTTATTTCTTAACATTGAGCAAGTTTTTTGATTGGCAGAATCCTAAGTACTGCAAAAGTTTCATTAAATTCTGTCCAGACAGTTTTCTGATATGTTGTGATAAAATCTGGCGCATAACTGCTCATGTTCTACTCAACATTTTGTTTTTAGCACATAACAGGGTGCTCTCACCCCAGACTGCTGCGGATATGTCAACTCTAACGACCCGTTTTTTAAATCTAATAGTGACGCTTCAAAGTACCGCTTTTTATTAGCAGCACAGTTTCGGAACATGATGCAAACTGATTACAAACTTATTACAAGGTAGAATAAGCATACATTGATCATTCAGTTTTCATAGTGTGCTTTCCTTTATTTGGAGTAAGGCATGCTGTGTCGTGCATGTGTTCACTTCTACTCAACATTTTGATTTCATTTATGGCCCAGATTTAAATGATGGCAGAAACCTAAAATGGCTGCACGGTGGTTTAGAGGTTAGCACTGTTGCGTTGCATTTCCAGGTCATGGGTTCGATTCCCATCTCGGGACTGTGTGCATGGAGTTTGCATGTTCTCCCCGTGCTTGGTGGGTTTGCTCCAGGTTCTCTGGTTTCCTCTCACAGTCTAAAAACATACAGATTAGGTTAATTGTCGTTCCTAAATTGCCTGTAATGTGTGAATGAGTGTGTGAGTGTTGACCAGAGGTCCTACCACGGTCGGACAAATGGGAATAAATACAATAGTCGCCGCTGGCCTCCACGGTTCCTAGTTGGACCACAGAAGTTGGACTGCCAAAGTTTCATTAAATTCTGTCCAGTAAGTTTTGCGTAATGTTTTTACATAATCTAAAACAAAATTATAATAATATATAATATAATTTCAAAAGTATATGAAATGTATATATTATATAGATATCATTGAAGGAGCTCTGAGTTCTGGCCAATGTACAGACAAAACCTCTCTTTTATTTGTACAGATGATTAAACAAGGAGAAACAGTCTGACTGAACAACAGAAGTCTGAACTTTATGATGATGATGATGATTAAACCTTCACCAGTGCTGCATAGCAGAGGTAAACCCGAGCACGTGGAGCTGCACGGGTGGACAGCGTTTTGCGCATGCGCAGTGGAGGTGGTATGCGCGCACCGCGTCATTGTTAGAGAGAGAAAAAAATCCCAGCGCATCTGCTGCAATGATAAAACCCGGAGTGCGGGAGAGGCGCGAGCTCAGGCTGGGGTTCTCTCTCTCTCTCTCTCTCTCTTTCTTTTATACACACACACACACACACACACACACACACTACATCATTCTTCTTATGCATATTAAGAAAAAACACCTCCTTATGAAACTGCTGAGAAGATCTAAGTGAATAATATATATATATATATTTATACTGGATCTCAACAATGGCTGCAGACAGTAAGTCACCTGTTTATTTTAAAGCTACTGAAATTTATTCGCAGTTCCTGTTGATTTAATGTGTGTCTAATTATACAGAGTGCAATGGACTGGGACGGTGCGCGTTCACGTGTGCGCATCATGCGTGCGCGTTCATGTATGCATGTGTGTGTCTCTCTCTCTCTCTCTCTCTCTGACAAGTGTCATCTTGTGCCACTCATTGCTTTTTTTTTGGCTTTTTTTTACTTTCTCTGTTTGTTTTTTATTTCTTTATTTATTTTTTTTTACCAAGTAACCTGATCAATAATCTGTAATTAAATTGATATCGATATTACAGCATAAAAATTCACATTACAACAAACGAAATACTCATTTCCGATTGGCCGGGAGGTCTTTAGGTGACAAACTTAGTGATAAATCCGTATTAATACACGGTGGCGTAGTGGTTAGCGATTTTCGCCTTGCACCTCCAGGGTCCGTGTTCGATTCCCCTGTTGGAATGTGTGTTTGCATGCTCTCCCCGTGCTTGGTGGGTTTCCTCTGGGTACTCCTTTTCTACAGTTTCCTTCCACAGTCTAAAGCTTAGGCTAGATAAGTGGCGTTCCCACATTTCTCGTAGTGTGTGACCTGACCCCTTAAGTAACTGCCACAGAAACGACGGATATCTCTCCAGGGTGGGGAGCATCATCGCCGGATGGCATGTGGACGGACCAAAATACCAAAGATACTATATTAATACATTTGATGTCCTAATATGTGAATATAATGATATTCTAAGACAGCAAAAACAACAAAACAGAAGATAACCAACATGGATCTGCCGAAAGTCCATCCGGTCAAAATGGTTTCAGGTTGGTTGTTTTTGTTATCGTTTTGTTAGCACTGCTTTTGAGCTTCTTGTAATTTTGCGAATGATCCCCGTAAAAAAACATTTTACACCGTCAGTAAAACAGTAATCACATCGCTGACATTAAAAAGCCGTAAACGAGAACAACAAACTAGCATGTCACTGTGGATCGCTGCTGAGCAGTAGTGCTAGTAGTGCTGTTAGCGTGGTGTACAATGAAGCTGCAAATGCTAGGAGAACCAGCAGAACCACTATATTGTTATTAGTAGTAGTAGTACTTTGGAGAATGGAGAAACGAATGTGTCACATTTAGCGATCGAGCGTTTAAGCACTAACCCATTCAGTGTGTTCGGCTAATAAACTCGACGCTGGAATGGAGTGCGTTGCCGTTCTTCTTTTTTATGGACACCATCTGTCAGCCCGTTTGCTCCTAGCTCTGCACTTCTTCCAGTTTACTCAAAGACTTTTGATTACACAGTAATTCTTTAACTCGATCTATAGTTGGCAGCTTTTCCTCTGCAGATCTCCATCACTGCCGTTTAATAATAAAGCCTGATCTTACAGTATCTGCTACTGTATGTCAGAATTCCTTGTTGCTTTGTCTGTTTCGACTGAACATGCCTCCTGAGTTGCTCCGATGAAGAGCGTTTGGAATTAATAATAATAATAATAATAATAATAATAATAATAGTTCCATCGCCTTATTCAAGAGATTACTACATGAAGTTAAAAGGAAACTTTCAGCACTAGTTGACTAAACATCATGTGATTGTAGTCTGTTTTCAGGATCCAGTGCAGTAATCAAACCTGTTTCATCTCCAAGTAACTACTGCATTTATTCCATATTTGTCACGATATAACTCCTTATTCCAGTAGGGTGTCAGTTCCTCGTGTATTACAGTAGATCATTCACCATCTCCTAACTGCGTACAGTATGTCTGAACATTAATACGGATGGATGTAGACCCGTTTAATAGTTATTAGCTGCCATGAGATGTGAGCCGAAGTCTAATGGAGTCGTAATGGCCTCTGTTACAATGTCAGACTCGCCTCAGCATGTTCCCCGCGCCGTCTATAATGTTTCTCCTGCAGATGAAAGCGGTATAAATGTTTAATAGTGCGCTCAGACCTGACTGGAAGAAACAGGACGTGTAACAGAAGTGCAACAGTACAGTAGTCGTAATGCTGCTTATGAAGAAATGGCTTGAAGGAACAGTTGTGTCAAACGCAGCATCTATTCAAAGATTGTGCAAATAATTAAATAAATGAATGAATAAATAGGTCATTAAATAAATAATTAATAAGTAGAATTAATTTATTAAATAAAATATGTAAGTATATATTTTTTATTAAATAGTTAAATGCTAAAATGGACATCTGATTTAATTAATGTTTAAATGTTTCATTTAAATTATTTATTTAAAAAATTTATTGTTAAGTTTAAAAAAAGTAGTCATAAGTTATTTATTTATTGTTTATATGCTTAATTATTTTTCATTGTTTTTTTTCATTTATTTATTCATTCATTCGTTTATTTATAAAATGATATGTTTTAAGTGGTTATATAATTATTTCTTTAGTTTTTTATTTAATTATGTTTTTCATTACTTATAAAATTTTTATTTGTTTGTTTTACAATATGTTTCAGTATTTATTTATTTATTTAATTTGTTTACTTTTTATTCATTGTTTATTTAAGGATTTGTTCAGTGTTTATTTAATGATTTATTTCATTATTTAGTTATTTATTTATTTATTTCATGATGTTTTACTATTTGTTAAGTTTTTTATTTAATTATGTATTTCATGTTGTTGTGTGGACCGGATATTCCGCTGTGGCGAGCCCTTGCCGGGAGCAGCCGAAAGACTAACAACAACATTTCATGATTTATTTTTCTCAAGCTTTGTGTTTACAAATGTACAAACGTATTTATTTAATTTGTTTAGTTTTTATTTAACTGATTATTCCATGATTTGTTTATTAAATTTTTTTTGTTCATGTTTTTTATTTACTTATTTATTTCTCAGTTTATAATTATAATAATAAACAATACATATGTAAATATAATATATATTATGTTCTGTATATATATAATATAAATAGAAAAATATGTTTAATTATTTTGTTAATTGTTTAAGGTTATTTATTTATTTATTTATTTATTTCCCTCATGCATTTTAATATTTGTTTTGTTTTTTTATTTAATTTTTTCATTATTTTTATTTAATGATAAATTTAATTATATAATTAAATATATAATACAATTAATTCCTTATTCATGAAATTAATCATTAAATGAATCATTAAATAAAACATTTAAATAGCAGGTAAATAAATTACTTTTAAATACTTGTGTCAATTTCGACAATTAATTTAATAATTACATTTAATTCTTTCAATTAAAATTTTTAAGTATTTATTTAAAGACTCTTTGTATTCATTTTTCACTCTCCACAGGTTTGACCCTATTTTTTTTAATAAATGTTTTTGGCAGCAAGAAAATGCAATTCACCGCTGTAATAAATGAAAATCAATCATTGAGTCATCTGCAAAACATAAAATTACCACAACAGCAAAAACAACAACAATGAAAAATAAAAATAAAACAGATTTATTGTAAATAAACACTTGTTTATAGGTCATAAGTCAGTAAATCGTTTCAGTCAAATGGAAGATTTAAATGAACAAATCCGTACGGCTGCTCTCATGTTCCTCGGATCAGAGTATGAATGATGTCTTTCGGGGGTTAATCATTTATGTTACATGGTTATGCCATTGTGTGCGGCTACACATTCGGATGAATGACTCGTGTAACTGAATAGGTTCAAACGAAACACGAAAATAAGTCTCGAATTTGAGGTCTAGTTCATAGTCGTTATTAATGTCAGGGTGCGGGGTGCAGTTCTGATCATCTTAATGATACTTTGTAGAGCAAAAAAAAATTTTGTATTAAAGAGGGAGGAAAAGTTTTTCTATTTTCCACTTTTTTATTTTAACTTGTTAGAGATTAATTTGTCTTAATGAATCAAACAAGACATTTTTGCATCGCATATCGTATCGCGTCCCTTTGATCACTTCAGCGCTGTTCTCTCCGTCTTCCTGTCTGAGGGACGTGCCTTGATTAGAACAATAACAGACCCCATTGTTGTTGAGTGTTTAATAGAAAAAGCCCACGCATGTGATGACTGAGTCCCTCAGTAAACTCCATGCAGAGGAAATGCGAATCCTTAACAGCTCAGGAAAAAGTCAGCGTGCTATTCTACAGAAAGGGCTTGATTTTCCGGTTGATTTCTATTTGATTTGTTTTTTTCATATTGTGCCTTATTTACCATGATGATGATGATAATGATGATGTGTGGTCAGTACTGAGGGTCGTTCTGAATAAGTGAAAGTACAAAAATAAAACTCAAAGTGGCTTGCACTCTGTTGCAGAGTTTTAATGGAACTTGCCGTAAGTAGACAGACTCGGAGCAAGTCGTTATCCGGTCTCAGCATGTAGGTTAAGATGAGATGAGATGATACGGTTCAAAGGAAATTAAAATCAAGCAGACGTTGAATTAATGGGGGTGGATATGGTGATGGCTTCAGGCTGATGGATCTGCTGTTGAGCCTTTCCAAGGAGTAACGGCCTGACTGATGAAATTAAGAAACGGAAAGCACGACCGCAGCCTAATGTGCGGTTTACTCAGAAACAATTTAATCCTGGACGTCTTACAGTACATATTACATTTGGCGCAGTGAGTGACATTGATGTAGGTCTGGTTTTCGCAAGATGCAGCAAGATTTTTTTTGTCTTTGTTCAGAAGGAGGTCTGACTTTCTCTTGAGGTGAGCTGATATAGCGTGTCGTGATTCGCATCAGATAGAGTCCAGTCTGGAGAACTGGTGCACCGTAAAACATTGAGGAGGGAGTGACGGGGGACGGGGTATCGGATGTAGCTGTCTTCACTGGAGTGTTTGGGTTTCTGAGCCGAGGCTGAAGAATGAGGAAGGGTGCAGCGTTCAAACAGGATGTGAGTTTGGTGAGAGCCAGAGAGAGAAAGAGAGAGAGAGAGATAGTTTTAATAACAGCTGATGAGGAAGAAGTGGACATCCAGGGACATCATCATCATCAAAGCAGGACAAAACGGCAGATCTGACTCGTTGCTAGGATTCGTTATTGCTCTACAGGTGATGGACAGAAGAGAAGGAGCATGCTGTAGCACTCAGCCCGATCCTGTAACTTCCAGGGCTACACGTAAGCCTATAATTAGTAACGTTGTATGCTCGAATTCCCCAGGGGATGAGTGTGTTACAATTATGAAATGTGACTTATACATCCCATTATGTTTTGCTTGATATAAATAGGATGTTTTATAATATAAACATTACAGTACCGTAATAACGAGCATAACGAGTAATAACGAGTGGAAGTTAATTAATTTCAGTCGCCATTTTTGCTTGAAAATATGTCAAAATGTGAAAAAATTGCTTTGATTTTTTTTACTTGGTCAACAAGCTTCAAATGAGTTTATTAGTTATCTGATTATTAGGGCACTGAGTAGCACTAAGTCCTTTTATGGTAATCATAGAACTTACTGTAGAAGAAAGTGATTCCAATGCAAATAAGACCTTTACAGTTTGTGCAAAATGGATTAACGGCCTCTCTAAGGAGGAAGTGGTTAGAACGTGTGTCGCTGCAGTGGCTGAGCTGCTTTGCTGGACGTTAAAGGTGGGAGCTGTGCTAAAGACGTGCTTTTTCATCATCTATCCATTTTTAGCTTTCTGTAAACCTCTTAAGTTAAGGTTTTGGGCACCATTGAATGTTTGGAAAAAGTGCTTGGTAATGTTGCGATTGTTTGGATTTTATTAACATATGCAAAGAAATTCAGTATTACATCTTTACATCGGTAATACATTAACAACGTTATTAAAAGGTTTATAAGCAAGGCTCAGTAAGATTAAATGAACCCTGCTTTAAACGGTTTAGTTAGCTCAAGTTTGCTTTGTCCCATTTTGACCTTTTATATTTAACCATGAGTATAATGGATTAAACCTGATTAGTAAGGATGGGAATTAGTCCATATGATATTATGGCGGAAAGTATTCAGACTCCCTTTAATTTTTCACTCTTTGTTATATTGCAGCCATTTGCTAAAATCATTTAAGTTAATTTTTTTCCCTCATTAATGTACACACAGCACCCCATACTAACAGAAAAACACTGAATTGTTGACATTTTTGCAGATTTATTAAAAAAGAAAAACTGAAATATCACATGGGCCTAAGTATTCGGACCCTTTGCTCAGTATTTAGTAGAAGCACCCTCTTGACCTAATACAGCCATGAGTCTTTTTGGGAAAGATGCAAGAAGTTTTTCACACTGGATTTGGGGATCCTCTGCCATTCCTCCTTGCAGATCACCTCCAGTTCTGTCAGGTTGGATGGTAAACGTTGGTGGACAGCCATTTTTAGGTCTCTCCAGAGATGCTGAATTGGGTTTGAGTCAGGGCTCTGGCTGGGCCATTCAAGAACAGTCACAGAGTTGTTGTGAAGCCCCTCCTTCGTTATTTTAGCTATGTGCTTAGGGTCATTGTATTGTTGGAAGGTAAACCTTCGGCGCAGTCTGAGGTCCTGAGCACTC